>CM033648.1:70602737-70868001 GCA_019512145.1 Engystomops pustulosus
ATAGAAAGTGCTCCTTTCCCACCCACTCCCAGGGAGACGAGTGCCTAGTCACTCACACAGCAGATGCTATGAAACGGTCCAAAATAACATATCTTTTTTTCTGTAAAACCTATTTTTTATAAAAACACTTTGGCACAAAGCACTTATGTAACTATGCTCTGTGGGGACTGGGGGAGTGCTAAAAATGGGTCTCCTGGGACAGATTCCTTTAAAGGAAATCTACCATCAAAATCAAGCATGATAAACCAGGCGACACTTACTCATTGATCCAAGCACGGTAACTGTGCTAATCTTCTTATATGTGTTTCCCATGAACTGCTGTGACTTCTTCTAAAATCAACTTTGTAATTCTAGTATGAGTCAGCAAGGCCCCCCTGCTGGTGTTATACAGAAGCCCTATGTGCTGTATGCTTCACATGGGGTTACACTGCGCAAGGAGCACTTCCCCCTCCCACTTTGTGATGAAACAACGCTCTCTCTTCATGAGTTTAAATCAGACAGAGGGGAGTGATAGAGAGCAGAGGGGGGAGGAGGAGTCGTTTAAACAGTCTGAGAAGCTACACACAGAGGGGCTCTCGGTAAAAGATGATAGATATATAGATAGCGAGAGATCATAGATCTGATGATAGATACCGGGTATCATACTTAAATAGATACGTCTATATAATCGAGTAATAGCCGAGGCCCGAGTGATAAGCTGAGCACCCCTAATTTTAACATAGAAAATGGAAAACCTTGACTCGAGTTATCAGCCAAGGGTGTAAAGTATACAGCCACACCTCATGTGTATCAGCCAGCCCCCTGCATACAGCCTGCCCATTGTAGATCAGTACAAGCCTGCCCCCGTGTATACAGCCCGCAAGCCGACCAACAGTTAAACAACTCCCAAACGACAAAAATACAGCCTTCCCCCACGTAGCATACAGCCTGCCCCAGTATCATACACCCATCGTTCATACAGTTTGCTTTAGTATACAGCCCTGCCCCCATGCTCATGTATATCCAAGCCTGTCCCCCCCTTGCAGTATACAGCCTGCCCCTTGCAGTATCAGCCTGCCCCCTTTCAGCATACAGCCTGCCCCCCTGTAGCATACAGCCGCCAACCTGTGTAGATAACAGATAAAATAACCTTCAATCCTCACCCACCTCCGGGTGAGAGACGCTAGGAAAGACAGAAGAGGAGACACTGGGAGCTCCGCCGGGAGCACGCGATGGGGATCGGGCCCGCGAGGAACATCGGGACACCGGAGGTAGATTATATTTTTTATTTTTTTATCATTGACTGGTGTTAAGCCGAGGTGAGGTTTTTCAGCTCGAGTATATAGGTGATAGAATATGATGATATGATAGATAAAAATATAATATCTGAGATAAATTGCTAAATGATAGATCTTTATTGATCTCGATAGCTGTTCATCTAGGAATGACTATGACAACCGCTCTGTTTACCACGGTTGAGCAATTAATCGCTTTGTAATAGCTTCCTTAAGATATTCACGAGGGATATCCTTTTCCCCCAGCTGGAATTGATCACATCATTAGCATATAAAGCTTTATAAACAAGTCACTTTTACCAAGGCGCGAAAAACCGTACATTGTTATCAATGATACCAGTAATAAAGCTGGAAATAGTTTTATTTCACCAATTTGACCTGGAGAACAACGTAGGAATAGTAATATTTTCAGAGGAAAGCTTTAGAGGAACAATTCCGGGATGCCCCTTATTACACAGAGTGTCCACGACGCAAATCCCAGGGAAGAAAGGTTACTCAAGCTCTAGGCATCCTAAACCTAGATTGTACACGAGAGCCAATTACTAAGGTTTTTTATGGCCCCCAAATGCATGTATGTGGATTTACTCAATTACCTCTTGAGACTAAGAAGGGAAAAACATGATAGATCTAATGACATGTAAACAGTGAGTCCAATCACTTATATATCAATACTTAAGAATGAAACTCACCCTAAAATCAAGCAGTTGATAAACCAGGGAACAACTTACTCATCCTATCCAGGCACTTTATCCATGTGCCTTCCTTTCTTCTAGATCACTTCTAAAATTATGCTATGAACCCTAAAGGCGTTTGGGTGTGTACCAAGCCCCGTCCATGCTTGCAGATTCACACAGGCTATTATATCTGAAGGCTCACTTACTGCGAGATTAACAGAGCGTGCAGGGGGAGGGCGATTAGGAGGGAGGAGGGGAGACTGAAATGCTGCAACAGTGTAACACACAGCCTAGTGAAGCCAGTCACAAGTGCTTCCTGAAAATACTTAGCATAATTTTAAAAATTGATTTTAGAGGAAAGTATGGCCATGCATAATATCTATCAGATTACTACAGTCACATGCCTAAATCTATGGACGATAGTGTCCCTTGTTTATCCAAGCTTGATTTGGAATGGTAGATTTAAGGTATGGCAGCACTAGTTCTGGTCTTGAGGGACACGATCGTCAGCTTGTTTTCCCTTCAATGTTAGAGAAGTGGACTAGTAAGTATAGTGGGGAAGGCCCCCCCACCCTTGGGAAACAGCTTTTCCATGTATCCTTTTCAACTATATGAATAACTCCCCACACTTGGGATTGGCTGTAGAGGAGCAGGGGGTGTCGCTGAGCCAAGTGATGGGTGTTTTCATATATTTGAAAAGGACACATGGAGGAGTGGTTTCCCAAGGGCGGGGGGGAAACTGCTCCTTTATAGCCCCTCCCAGTGGCACAGCAGATGATAACGAAAGGTACAATATAACATATCTTTTTTTCTGTTAAAGCAATTTCTAATATAAAAACACTTTGGCAGAGTATGTACTATGCTCTGTGGGGACTGGAGGAGTGCTAAAAATGGGTCTCCTAGTGACAGGTTCCCTTCAAGATCTAGTTCACCTTTACATGGCATAATTCTAACCTATAAGGCACATTAGATTTATTATGTTTGCTTAGACAGCTTGGTAAATGTGGGTTTATTTTGGCACATTAAGAGGGACATTGATATTTTTTTTGCTTGCTTTTTTGGGCAATTTGTTGCTTAAGTAATACTATGACATCATCAGGTGCGACAATGCCGCATCATAGTGTGAGCCGGCGGGCATAGTGCAAGAAAAAGCCCCTGACGGCTGTTACATGCAATGAGAAGAAAGAAGAGGAGATGCATGGAGCCTCAGGGGACGCGGAGCATCGGAAGCATCAGAAGGGGAGTATATAAGTGTATTTTTTTACACACTCGTGTATAAGCCAAGTTGGGGGTTTTTCAGCACATTTATACACGAGTACTTCTTCATTTTTTATAGGGTGCCTTTTTTTTAGGGGATTTTTGTCAACCCTAATTTGCAGGCTCCATTTCCTTTACATCATAATAAAAAAAGGCAAATATTCATTTGAACAAGAAAATGTTTTTTTTTTCTTTTACATATCTTTAAGGCTGCATGCACAGGACCGTATGGGTGGCGTATGTACGGCCGCAATACATCCCCCATAGACGGCAATGGCTGCACGAAGCGATACGGTGCCGTACCGCTTTGTACACTGGAAAAAGACTGGGCATGTCCTATCTTTCACCGTGTTAAGGTCCGCCATGCATCTTTATGGAGGGGATGGGTCACCCCTCCTCCTCGCCATGGCGCCGTACGTATGCCTGCCCGCTACGGCCTGGCAGGCATACATTCGTGTGCATGCAGACTAACTTTTAGTCTCTGCACTTACAACAACATGTAGTCTGGACATTGTACATGCATTTACTTTTTGTGTGTAAAAATGAACCAGGAATGCTCTGTCACACCTTTTCGTAATCTAGCTTCCTTTTTGGTTTACAAATTAGGCGCAAATGAAATGGCCGTGTGACAATTCAAAATGCATTTAGTACGGCAAAACCACATCATACATAAATGACAAGAAAAGGAACAAACCAGGTGCAAAAATAGGTAAAACTATTCTAGTTGCCTAGAAACCAATGAGAGCTCAGCTTTAATTTTATGAACATCTGTGGGAAAATAAAATCTGAGCTCTGATTGGTTTCTTCATGGGAAACTAGAACAGTTATTCTCTAAGAGACTTATAATAAATCTCCCCCATTATGATGAATGTCCCCCTAAATGTTACTGTCTATTATGGATTTGCAACTTTTTGGCTGTAAATTAGAAAAATTGGAGACATTTTGAAGAAGAAAAACAGAAGTTACTACAATGATACATCCCCTTTGTGAGTTCTTTATCCAACATACCTGCAAGAGGGTTTAAGGGGGCGCTTAAGGGGGCGCTAATGGTGTCACTTTCCCATATGAGAAGACTATTACTATAAACCATACATTATAGTCGGGGGCCTGGCACAAACTTTGCACTGGGGCCCATCAGCTTCTAGTTACGCCACGTTATGCTGATATGATGTCTGAGATTCTGAGATGTCACATCATGTGCTGCATCGTAAATTAGCTCCCTATGTACTCTTAACGCCTGCCCAAGAAAATAACATTTCTACTTTGGACCCAAAACAGAGACTGCCCTGAAAGGCCTCTCCAGTTCTGACCGTACCAAAAACACAAGGCGCTATCTGCCACATCTCAGGAATTCTCAGAGTTTGCATCACACAGTCCAGATCCTGAGACTACCCTCAGATATGTGTTTTCTTCCATTTACTCAATGTTTACTAAGCACACTTATTCAATTTCATGACATCCTACCCATGGCAGCGAGTTTTTTCTGGAAAGCCAGTCACCAGAGAGGCTGGTAAAAATCACCCAATGATGCTTAATGACCCAAAACGTCTCAAGTGTCTGACAAATAAAAACAACACTAGAAAAAAAGTGCATAAGAGATTCAGATGCAAGTAACCTGTACAAATCATATGCAAACAACCTACTTAGTTTTGCGAAGCTAAAACAAATATATCACTTAAAATCTAAAATCCATATATATCAGACTGAATCCCAACAAATGCACTGAGCATAAGGCTACGTTCACACTACAGATCAAACCTCCGTTCCTTACCCTCGTTTAAAAAAGGAAAGAATGGAGGTATCAGTGAAAAATCCTATTGACATCAGTGTAAATTTTAGGTCATCCGTTATGGTTAGTCAAAAAAGGCATGTATAACAGATCCCTGCCTGAACGGAACGGGATACTCTTCAGAGGGAATATAAATGCATTAGATGCTTCAGTCTGAAGTGGTCCTGGCAGACCGAGCACACAGTGGCATGCACAAGAAAGAAAAAGGCTGCAAGTCTCCGATCCTGGTGGTGGATCAGGAGACCATCATGTTGCAGGCTGGCTCTGTGATCGCCGTATTAAAGCATAATACTTTACCTGTTGACACTTTATGTGTAGCATTTCTGCAAGCAGGTATTCTTGTGACACACTGTGATAATTGAGACATACCTTGAATTTTAATGTATTAGATTAAAAGTTATATTTTATTATGTATTATACTCACTTTTCTCCTATGATTTACTTATATTGACTGTTGCGAGTAGATTGTGTTACCTATTGGTTGCTCTTTTGACACAATTTTAAAGTTAAAAGGGCAGTCCACAGCTGTCCCTCTTGGACTTCAGCATGCCCCCCTAACAAACGCCATTATCCTTGACGCGTTTCGTGGATACTCTTCAGAGGGAATATAAATGCATTAGATGCTTCAGTCTGAAGTGGTCCTGGCAGACCGAGCACACAGTGGCATGCACAAGAAAGAAAAAGGCTGCAAGTCTCCGATCCTGGTGGTGGATCAGGAGACCGTCATGTTGCAGGCTGGCTCTGTGATCGCCGTATTAAAGCATAATACTTTACCTGTTGACACTTTATGTGTAGCATTTCTGCAAGCAGGTATTCTTGTGACAAACTGTGATAATTGAGACATACCTTGAATTTTAATATATTAGATTAAAAGTTATATTTTATTATGTATTATACTCACTTTTCTCCTATGCTTTACTTATATTGACTGTTGTGAGTAGATTGTGTTACCTGATAAAACAAAATGTACCTGCGCCAAACACTCTAACAAGTGATAAAAAATGTGGTATTTTGGGGTCTAGATGGTAATTTGCTATTAAATATAAGTGGATACCTGGTGATGGTGGAAACCGATTGTGTTACCTATTGGTTGCTCTTTTGACACAATTTTAAAGTTAAATTCCACGCTCAGTCTGAATCAGTCGGATCGTCCAACGGCACAACCCCTTGATTTCTGTTGCATGAATGCCAACGCGGCTGCGCCAAAATCTGATCGTGTGCGACACAATCCCCAATTAAGTACCTGCCACGGCCGTGAAAATCCAGAAAATGTTGGCGAATCCGACGAAAGTGCATCCGCGGAGCCTTAGTAAATAAGCCCCAATGTCTAGAGTGGTCTTGCTCACATGTGCAATTCAATGTTACTGGGTACCAATGCAAAATCTATACTTGACCCCCAACTTTAAAGGGGTTTTCCCACTAAACAGGTTAGCTTATTGGTCGGTGGAGGTCTGAAGAAATCACGAGAACAAGGGGTCTGATGGGGTCCCAGATTGCAGCGCTCGGCAATCTCCGTCAGCTCCATAGAGATGGATGGAGCAGAATGGTCATGCACGGTTGTCTGCTCCATTAATCTCGGGGAGCGACGAGGGGTCAATGGACGTATCTGGTACCCCATCAGACCCCTCTTTCTCGTGATCTGTGGGGATCTCATCACTAAGACCCCCAACCAATCAGCAAGTTAGGCCCTATGGATAGAGCCTAACTTGTTTAGTGGGAAAACCCTTTAATATATTGTTTTTGTGCTGGCCTCTTCGTATGTTCCTCTAAGGAGCAATTGGTCTTGAAAAATGTGGTAGTGATATTTGTCCTATTTATACGCCTGGAGTCATTTTGCGCCAAAACATGCGTCTAAATGAAAATTTGCGCCAAATCACAACTCGGGTCTATTTTAAAGCGACTTTGCACTGTCCTATGTTTATTTGCCACAATAGGAAGTTGCAAAACGGCATTTGTACCACAACTGCGCCAAAACAATGCCAAACATAGACAAAAAACCCAATGATAAATTCCCTCCAGAAAATCTATGTCTGTAATTTGCCTATAGCTGAATAATCTGGCAGTATAAGTGGAATAAAGCGATTATTAATGCTTGTAGCCTCTGGCAATGTACATGTGTGACTTCACTGACAACGTGTAGAGCCCTGTTTACTAAACACCGCTATACTATGGGGTATGACACCCAGCAATGTGTTCATAGACTGCAGAGTGTCAGCCAACACTAAAGGTGTCTGTGGGGGGAGAGCCGAGGACAGAGAGCAGCCATAATTTACTGTGGTGACCTGTGCTAATCCCAGGTCATCATTAAAAGCTTTGTGAACAGATGGAGAGGTTTGAGAAACATGAATATCTCCTCATTCATACCTCGCTTTCACAGGCACTTTCCCTTTCTCACACTTGTAGCAGAGCACTCCCACAATTCATTATAGTATCCACATATCCAGTATTATGTATGATCTAGTCCAACACTATGGCTTCAGTTCAGAAACATACAGCACTAAACTGGAGATTTACATGTGTAATTTTCGTGATCACTTTTTAAAGAGGAAATGATGTGCATAAAATAAATCCATGGTCTTTGATCATATATTTTTAGTTTGCAGTGCTGCTTGTCTCTATTCTTCAATAATATGAAAATATTGTAGGAATTTGGTCACATTCTTCCGGATATTGCTTCAAAATGTGCATACTACATCTATAAAGGTGGGCATGGACAATAGCTGAATTCACTGTTTTGGTAAGAGCAAGTGACCAACATTGGTGTAGTTAGTGGTGGTAAACGTCACATTTACGACTGGGACTGTCAGGTCCGCTAGGGAGAATGCTGGGACTTCTGGTTCTTCTGGTGGTGCTAGCAGCGTTCTCCGACCTCTGGCGCGTATCCGCGCAAACTCCACCTCTTGCCCGCTACCAGCGGTCTCTGGCGTGCGCCCCGGGCAGCGGCTGCTAAGATCTCGCGCTGTCTAGGAGTTGTGTTCTGAACTGCTGGCTATAGGAAGGGACAGAGGTTGGGGCAAGCTCAGGGCACACTATCCCCTGTCTTCTGTGTTACCCAACCCTAACAGGTCCACTAAGTCTTGGTCACACTAAGGCTGACTGTGCCTTTATTTTACTGCTTGTATTTCTTACATATGGTTATTCCCTGTGTTGTCAGGATACAGGGTTCTAGAGGAGGACAGGATACAGGATTACCATATCAGGTCCGGATACAGGCTTAACAGGTTAAGCTACAGGGTTCTGGATCAGGTCAGGATACAGGGTTCTAGAGGAGGACAGGATACAGGATTACCATATCAGGTCCGGATACAGGCTTAAAGGAAACCTACCACTTGAAGTGGAAGGTTTCCGATGGCAATACCGAGCACCAGCTCAGGGTGAGCTGGTGCCGGCGCTTATTTTTGTTAGTGTTTTAAACCGCGGTATCGCGGTTTAAAACACTTTTAAACTTATAGCCGGCGCAGGGAGGTACGCGCTCGGCGCTACATGCGTGCGGCTCTCCTTCACCTCCTATGTAGCCGCGCGCACGGTAAGCGCCGAGCGCGTACCTCCCTTACACCGGCTATACCGCGGTTTTTAAAAACTAACAAAATAAGCGCCGACACCAGCTCACCTGGCATCGGAAAACCTGCCACTTAAATGGTAGGTTTCCTTTAACAGGTTAGGCTACAGGGTCTGAATCAGGTCAGGATACAGGTTCAGAGGAGGACAGGAGACGAAGGATTTACCATATACAGGTCTGGATACAGGCCTTAACAGGTTAGGCTACAGGGTTCTGAATCAGGTCAGGATACAGGGTTCTAGAGGAGGACAGGATACAAGATTACCATATCAGGTCCGGATACAGGCTTAACAGGTTAGGCTACAGGGTTCTGGATCAGGTCAGGATGCTGGGTTCTGAATCAGGTCAGGATACAGGGTTAGTTACTGGTAATAGTTAACACTGAGGTTCAGGCTACCGGCTCAGATATAGGTTCCTGGTCATGATACCTGCACAGGATGGGATACAAAGGTCTCCAAATGTAGCAGAATACAGGTTTCCAGATGTGGCAGGGTCAGGAATACCACAGGTCACAGAAGTACTGGATCAGGTTGAGGCACACAGAGTCAAGTACGAGTTACAGGAAAACAAATCAGAGTACCAAATGTCACTGGAATACTGGATCCCGGAGTATTGGATGAGCCCTTGGAATTTATCCAGCCCCTGGATGTCGCACCCAGCAGCTGACTAGCCAAATTTCCAGGGATCCGATACTGCAAGCCAACTATCAATTAGCTCATTCCTTAGCATATTAGAGGAAAGTAGGATCAGGAAGTTAAATATCAAGATGCTTAAAAATTCTGGTCTCATACTTCATCTCTTATGAGAGCAAGAGTTTGTGCCAGTTGTTTCTAGGATAGTCTAAGAAGTTTTTTGTAAGCTAAACTTTCTTGAATTCAAGCTGACACATGTCTTGAACCCAATTCACACCAATGTTCATTGCAGTGATCATTAAATTACATTACTGTTTTTAAAATGGCAAAAATTAAAATAGAGGCTGCAGGACAATTTTTTCCAGTGTAAATAACAGAATGGAAGGGAAACCGCCATACATGCAAGTTGGTCTTTATTTTCCCATCAGATTTAGGGGCCTGTTATTTTCTTCCATAATTTTATAGAGTAACACGCCACTAGCAATCATGTGAACATAGCCTTACAAAATAACTATTACAACAATACCATACACAGGTTAAATGTACAGGGAGGATGCAGAGGGTTTCCATAGCCCATTTTGGGCAGTTATTTCTTTTGACCTTAAAAGACTTGGGCCCCATGGCCTGGTTCATGGTCGGCCTTAATTAGCCAAGCCTAACCAAGGCTGCAAGAATCAATAGCATTTGCTGCTTTAAGAGGGTAATGCAATTGATTGATTGAGAGTGGCAGCAGTCCTGTGTAAGGAAATAATGTGTGTAGCGGTGGGGGGCAGGTTTGCTATGAAACTAAAGTCAATTCTAGTTATGCCTCAGTCAGTGGGGTAACTAGGAGAGGAAGAGCCTTATAGCAGACTTATGATGCTGGGGCCCCCTGGCACTGCGGGCCCCATAGCAGCTGCTATGGCTGCTACCCCTGTAGTTACGTCCCTGGCCCCCATGCTATGAATTCAGCAGTATTTTAACCACATGTGTTCTCGGCTTTAGAACAAGACTTAAATGCAATAGTAGACAATTCTCTGCAAAAGTTTTGAGTTTTTGGACAATACTAAGAATTACTTCCCATTCAATGTAAGACAGCAGTGATTTTGAAAAAGTGCACGAAAAAGTTATAGACTGTACATTGCGCATTTACTTGAAATAAAGAAACTTCTTTTAATGGGAAGAACCTGGATATATGAGAAGGAAATTTGTCTTGTTTTTATAAGAATACGACATTATTGTTTTATTATTGAAAATTAAAAGACAATGATTCTGACCATATGTCTTATCGCCTACTGTATCTGGATAAAATAATCCCTAATAAGTGTTTTACCTTGGGAAACCCTTCATGTAATATGCAAATGTGATCACAGAAATTAAGCAAAAACAAAATTATGCTGTTATTTCCCATTTGTTTTGGCTGACAGCACTGCACTATTAATTAGACAGGATGTTCTAAGGAATGTATATTTTTTATAATATAATTAAGTACACAGCTGGTATGTAAAAATTAACAATCTTGAGGGAATTAGGAAATTCATTTGCACTGCTTCTTAATTAGCAGCACAAACCATGAAATTAGAAACAGAACCAGCGAGTAAAATATTTATATTTTTACTTGTACAAATTTAGACTTTTATACCTGTCATTCAACCACAATAACCTGTGAATTATAATTGTAAGTCATATAGTCCATATCTAAGAGATAGTCCATTAAGAGCTATACTTTGTCTCAGGTTTAGAACTTTATATGTATATTTGGGGAATACTGTATGTCCTGTGCCACTGTTTAAACAGTCCGCAGCATGTATAGCCCAGATCTATAGATCTCTGTTCCTATTGACCTGCATATGTCTACCATTGACTCCCATGAATATACATTGGATACATATAATTTGTGTATATAAAGAAGTTAATAGAAAAAAACTATAACAACAGACAACAAACAACAGAGCATAGGCACAGAGCAGGGGAGCAAAAAAAACCCCATTGAAATTCGATAAGAGAAAAATCCAAAAGAACGAGAAAAAAAATAATTTGCCCACATTTATTGAAATGTTTGCACCAGTTTTCCTTGCACTAGAAAGAACGTGCAAACTGCTTGCACATGGATTTATAAAGTGTCTGCGCCAGTTTTGGGTCGTGGCTGCTCTGTGAACTAAGTGCACCAAAAAATAGTTCGCAATAAAGGACTACTGCCTTTGGATCCAAAAGGTTTTGTTCCTCTTAAATTCTCAAAATTCAAATAAAGCAAAAACTGCCTGTGATAGGAACATTTAAAAATGTAAATCTTTATTCATTACCAATATAAAAACTCGGCCCATAGCCAAAAAATCTTTGCATTTTTGCATGCATCAACAGGCTTGGGTACCTCACCTAGGACCAGGACATCTATCGATGTTATGTCTAGAGGGTCGGAGGGTATATAGTTAATTGTCCCCTCTTAGTTCAATCACCCTCGTTATGAAACAGAAAGCTAGAATGTCACTCGGTCTCATTTGTTATGGGGTATGAACCCCTTAGAGGACCCACTAGCGTGCTTGGGTGAAAGGTCACGGATAGGGTGGTTGCTCCCCAAATGTAGGCCTATGGCTTCCACCCAAAAATAAATCAACGTGCCGTGTAGCAGTGACGAACAGCTGCACGGTCACTTAGAAACACCTATGCACCTAACGCGTTTCCCTGCCACTATTTCATGTGGCAGTTCATCAGAGGTGTGCAGAGTATCAACTAGGAATATATAGCACGTACAGAGCGGGTAATGGCATGTCATCTCACATTTATTCACACCATAACCCGTCTGGATATAGTTGACGTGCTATAAAGTTGTCAGGGTCAGTGGTTCTCACTGTATCATGCAACCCATTCACGCCAGTTAATCTTCAAAATCACTTAGATCACTATCTTTCTGACTAATATTTCATTGCACACAGCACTGACTGACTACCTGAATCAAACGCCGGCACTAGTTTGGCCGCGCGTCGCACGTGCACGCGCGGCTATGTATAGCCTATGTTCCGCCCATCGCCGGCGGGTATTGGCCAATGAGATTGAGCTCCGTCACAGTCGAAACCCCGCCTACTCATGACGGGTCAGGGACGTCACCAGAGGAGGTGCGCCTCGATCCGCCAATCAGCAGGGCTGTGGTGGAGTTTGACAATCCCTTACAGTCGCGGCCACTCCCACACTAGTGATGCAATGGCGAAAGTAAACAAATCTTTAAACGGGACGTTAAAGTAGCGGATATGCCTGGTAAGTGTCTGAAAACTAATACTCATGCCGATATGGGCTTGCAGTGGACACGGGATAGCAACTCAAGAGAGGTGCCGATATGGGCTTGCAGTGGACACGGGATAGCAACTCAAGAGAGGCATCAATCAATCCCGTAGTCTATCGCACAATAGCACATAGGCATTGGTTATGGGACAGCAAATTGTCTATCGCACAATAGCACATAGGCATTGGTTATGGGACAGCAAATTTAGGAGAGGTGACAGTCATTCCCAGGGTCTGTAATCCGAGAGCACATAGGCATAATATGGAGAGGATTAATCCATGTTATGATCAACTAAGGTAGTGCGCCCGATGTCCACCAGGTGTCGCTGCTGCGCTGAAGTCCGTCGGGGTTCACTGGAGTTCACGAAGCTATGCTGGGTGCAGGTAAATGCGCGTCGAGCGACACATTTTTAAAAAAAAATACGGCGGGTTTTCCGAATCTGTCGGGTTTTCCGATGGCCACGCCCCCCCCCGATTTCCGTCGCGGTCATGCCGCCGCCGATGCGCCACAATCCGATCGCGTGCTCCAAAAACCCGGGGAAATTTGTCGCAAATCGGTAATTTCCAGGAAACCCGACGAAAAAACATGATTCGGGCTCTCGGTAAATGACCCCCATTGTTTTCAATGGGTTTTTTCAGACTCACCATGCTCTACTTTTGCAAGTCACGCGAGTGAAAAACGCACCATACAAGTCTATGGAGATGCATCAAAAACACATTGGGGGGGCAATCGGCATCGGAGATCAGTCTCCGCAAAGCACACATGTATTTAAGTGGGGCAAGGCTATTAGTAAATAATGGGTAGACGGAACTGATCAGTCAGGCGCCATAAAAATTCTGACATCAATGAGATGTGCACCAAAATCTTACATGGACTGCACCTTAATTTTGCTATCTGACCAAATTTTTCCTGCTCTATCATGCGCCATAAATTGCGCCTAAAAATGCCGACAAAATACACATGAATGTGGAGGATAATGTGGAAATGTTAGACCACGCCCACTTGCGCCAAAAAAAGACGGAGGAATCGGGATAGTTGGAAACATCTGTTCTTTCTGGCGCAAACTCATTATAAATGATACAGTTCTGAGGCAAAAAAACATTAAAACCCCGGCATTTTTTGGCGTACAGTTCTGAGGCAAAAAAACATTAAAACCCCGGCATTTTTTGGCGCAGATGCGAAAATACATGTGCCCCATTGAAATACATGCAAGTCCAATGCATGTGCAATGTGTTTTTCACTGATCAATTGCCATAGAAAAGATAGAGCTCAGTCCCGAGTTTTTTTCACGTGCGTTACCTGCGCATGAAAAATACACTGAAAATGCATTGAAAACGCAAAAAAATGTGTGTGAAAAATAAGACACTGAACAAACTCTGAGGGCGCGTTCACACGTTCCGCTATCGTCGCGTTCCGCTAGCGCACAGGCCGATCGCATATGCGTTTCCCGGGAAACGCATGCGATTAATAACCTGATCGCATGCGTTTCTCTGGAAACGCATATGCGATCGCCCCAAACTCCGCCCCCTGTGCGCTAGCGTCGCGTTATTGAACTCTGATGAAAAATGTCAGTTTTTCACTAACCAAACATTTATTTCCCTCCCATCAGACTCTGACGTGATCTGCAACGTGAGTGTGAAAGGGGCCTTAGCCACTGCCTATGACATGGGTTAGCCTGTTACAAAATCATCTTGAATGTCCCCAGTGCGATCGCCCCAAACTCCGCCCCCTGTGCGCTAGCGTCGCGTTATTGAACTCTGATGAAAAATGTCAGTTTTTCACTAACCAAACATTTATTTCCCTCCCATCAGACTCTGTCGTGATCTGCAACGTGAGTGTGAAAGGGGCCTTAGCCACTGACTATGACATGGGTTAGCCTGTTACAAAATCATCTTGAATGTCCCCAGACTATAACTAGTGGCATCTGGCATGTAAATACAATTGTTGTAGATATAAATGTGCTGCATTACTCATTTGAAATTACCTTATATACTCGAGTATAAACCTAGTTTTTCAGCACAAAAAATGTGCTGAAAAACCCAAACTCGGCTTATACTCGAGTCAAAAAAATAAATATATCTAAACTCACCTTTCCGGCGACCCCTGTATATCTTCTGTGCGATCTGTCCGGCAGCTGCGGCATGATGTCACAGTACATGGATAATACACACAGTGATGTCACAGTACAGAGATAATACACACAGTGATGGCACAGTACAGGGATAATACACAAAGTGATGTCACAATACAGGGATAATGCACATAGTGATGTCACAGTACAGTGATAATACACACAATGATGTCACATTACAGGGATAATGCACACAGTGATGTCACAGTACAGGGATAATACACACAGTGATGTCACAGTACAGGGATAATACACACAGTGGTGTCACAGTACAGGGATAATACACACAGTAATATCACAGCACAGTGATAATACACACAGTGATGTCACAGCACAGTGATAATACACACAGTGATGTCACAGCACAGTGATAATACACACAGTAATATCACAGTACAGGGATAATACACACAGTAATATCACAGAACAGGGATAATACACACAGTGATGTCACAGTACAGGGATAATACACACAGTGATGTCACAGTATAATATAACAATAATAATAATCTTATTTATCTAGTGCCATCAAATTCTGCAGCACTTTACAAACCATAGGGACATATACAAATACCGTATAATATACATTACAGAGTACACACTGATGTCACAGTGCAGGGAAATTCACAATCAAAGAGATAATACACACAGTGATGTCACAGTACAGGGATAATACACACAGTGATGTCACAGTAATAATAATAACAATAATAATAATCTTTATTTATATAGTGCCATCAAATTCTGCAGCACTTTACAAACCATAGGGGACATATACAAATACCGTATAATATTACATTACAGAGTACACACAGTGATGTCACAGTGCAGGGATAATTCACACAGTGATGTCACAAGTACAAAGATAATATAAATAGTGATGTCACAGTACAGGGATAATACAGTTATGTCCCAGTACAGAGATAAATAATGATGTCACAGTAAACAGATAATATACACAGTGATATTATAGTACAGAGATGTTAATTAGTGATGTCAAAGTACAGGGATAATGCACACAGTGATGTCACAGTACAGGGATAATACACACAGTGATATCACAGTACAGGGATAATACACACAGTGATGTCACAGTACAGGGATAATACACACAGTGATGTCACACTACAGGGATAATACACACAGTGATATCACAGTACAGGAATAATACACACAGTGATGTCACAGTACAGGGATAATACACACAGTGATGTCACAGTACAGGGATAATACACACAGTAATATAACAGTATGGGATAATACACACAGTGATGTCACAGTACAGGGATAATACACACAGATACACACAGTGATGTCACAGCACAGGGATAATACACACAGTAATATAACAGTACAGGGATAATACACACAGTGATGTCACAGTACAGGAATAATACACACAGTGATGTCACAGTATAGGGATAATACACACAGTGATGTCACAGTACAGAGATAATACACACAGGGATGTCACAGTACAGGGATAATACACACAGTGACGTCACAGTACAGGGATAATACACACAGTGGTGTCACAGTATAGGGATAATACACACAGTGGTGTCACAGTATAGGGATAATACACACAGTGATGTCACAGTACAGGGATAATACACACAGTGATGTCACAGTACAGGGATAATACACACAGTGATGTCACAGTATAGGGATAATACACACAGTGATGTCACAGTACAGGAATAATACACACAGTGATGTCACAGCATAGGGATAATACACACAGTGATGTCACAGTACAGGAATAATACACACAGTAATATCACAGTACAGGGATAATACATACAGTGATGTCACAGTACAGAGATAATACACACAGTGATGTCACAGTACAGGAATAATACACACAGTGATGTCACAGTACAGGGATAATACACACAGTGATGTCACAGTACAGAGATAATACACACAGTGATGTCAAAGTACAGGGATAATACACACAGTGATGTCACAGCATAGGGATAATACACACAGTGATGTCACAGCATAGGGATAATACACACAGTGATGTCACAGTACAGGGATAATACACACAGTGATGTCACAGTACGGGGATAATACACACAGTGATGTCACAGCATAGGGATAATACACACATTGATAACCAGAAACGCTGTATTGAGTGCATGTTGCACACATCTTCACAGTAAAGTTCAGTAGAGATGAGGTAAATCATACATGCTGCCTCCTACTGTCAGTTGACATAGGCCCCTTTATAGATGCCCCATGGCAGCTGCTACACCTGCTATCCTGGTAGTAACACTCATAATTGCAATAACTTTATAGAATTCTATACTTTGCCTCATATGCTTAAAATAGATTTCATGTGGATAATGAAGGTTAATGAATTACAATGTAAGGCAAACATTGCCGAATATGGAGAAAATTCAGATTACTATATAATTGGCTGGCTCTAGCGTTTTTTAAGCACAAAACCACAAAACCTCACCTCAGCTTATAGCCAAGTCAAGAAAAAAAACACAAACACAAACGCCGTGTCTTTGAAGTTCGGTGGTTGACCTACGAGCTCGCCCTAAAACAACGCAGTTTGCCGAGTTGGCTTCGGGTCGCCAGTGCAGTGTAGTGACTGCAGGTCAAGCTGCATTATAGAGGGCTTATCTATGAACGTGCTATTCTATATCATGCTACTTTCCTGATGTGTGCTGTTTGTGCTTCAACCTATCACTTCTTATAGTGTATAGATTACAGTCATATAGAACCTGTGTGATTACATACATAAGAGATGGCCATAGGGATTCTGCCTCTTCTCTCCAAAACCTCAGACTATTATATTGATTTCTTAGTACTAAGAACCGAACAGAGTCTTATATACAGCAAGAACTATCTTCTTGTTATATCAGGATACAGCAATGCTCTCGCCTCTGCTCTCCTTGGATAAGGAATCATTATAGCGTCTCCATGGACTCTTCTGCAGCTTCTGCCTCCTTTCTATTTGTAACTACACAGCATAGTGTTATATATGTGAAAAATTTGTCATCCTCTTCCTACTGCTCATGTCACGGTATCTTATTAAAGGCCCAGAATATATATCACTAAAACTAGCAGCCCCCTCAGGGGAGGTATGACATGTCTTTCTCCTTTTTCCGCCCACGTGAAATCTCGCCAGTCACCTATGAAAAAGTATTTCCAAATTATGTGAGCCGCGAAGAGTCACCCGTTGCCTAAGATGAGGCTGTAAGAGGCGCCCAATCTTGAGGTCCACCACTCAACCACATATTGGCTTTGGAATTAACGGATTTTTTTTCCTATGCTGCGTCTGTTGAGCACCATATTTATGAAGTGGTATGCCACAATATTGGTGTTTTCCACACATTTTTCTTTTTTTGGGTGCACAATTTTGTCCGACACTTTTCCTGCGCATCAATTTTCCGCCACATCTGTTTTTGACACAATTTGTGCAGATTTACAGCTGCAAAGTGCTAGTTTCAAAATTCTAAAGCCTTTCGGTCCGAATCAACACACTTTCGTCAGGTTACCTGACGTTTCGATTGGGCAGAATTGCCCGGGATTTTTGTGCACGCGATCGGATCAGCGCCAGCTTTCAGCGACCAGAAATCGGGGGGGGGGGGGGGGGGGGGGGGGCGGGGAGCGTGGCCGTCGGACAACCCGACGGATTCTAAAACTGCTGATTTTAAAAAGGGGACGAAGAAGTTAACTCCGCTGGATCTTGGGCGACAGCGACAACTTGCAGACGGTAGAGAGAATGCGCACGCGGATTCGCGACTGGACCAGGAAAGTAAATATGCCCCATAGTGGGAATGTGAGCTGCGGATAAAGATCTGGTTGTATGTTGGAGCAGGCCACTATCATGAGATGAGACCCACCGGACCCAAGATCTGGAGGAAGGCCAAGAAAACCTCAAAGGGCCAATTATTCAGAGGGGATGAAATCCTGTTGTGTGGATCTGCCAGTACACCTATTCTAATAGGGAAACCTGTTACCAGGTTTTACCCCTAACTACTAGTCCCTCAGGTGGGGATGAAATGTCCTTTGTAAACTTCCTCTTTTAAATATTTTAATCTCACACATTACCTACGAACAAATATCTTCCAACAAGTAAGGCAAATATGACTCTTCCATCTATTTCCTATGAGAAGAAGTCAGTTTAGTGGTCATAGAGGTAGTGTCACTTCACAAGTCCCCTATCTTTGGTGTTTGGTAGTACCGATAAACAACTTTTTGCGTCATATTAAAGATAAGAATCTCATCTTTCAAACCCATTACGGTTCTGTGAGTACAAACAGGGCATACAGGCATTTAAAAAAATGGAAAAACTAGAAGGAACACTTCATACCCTGCTAGTATTTAGTGGGGTAAAATCTGGCAACAAAGTCTCTTTTAAATGGTTTTTCTATCATTTTGTAGAAAGTGATTAAAAAATAACATGGGTCAGGACAATTAAATAGTCACAGCCACCATCTTATACAAAGGACCAGGAGAGGAGCAGGGGGGTAAAGGGTTTTATGTGCTCCTTTACTAAAGACGATCCATCCTATGGGGTTGAATGAGAGTTTTAATTGGAGTGTGGCGATACAACCAATACATTATGGAGGGAGCTGTCTAGAGTATAGAAGTCCAAAAATACCTTTAGGGATCATGGTCCCTCCCGCCTCCTTGCTCCATATTCGTCCAGGATACTTGAGTGAATGACAATGTCTCTTTTCTGCTGCAGCAGGATGTAAGTTGTGTAGAATGCTGCTGCAGGGAAAGAGGTAATATTGACTTGGCCATTTACAGAAGACCATTCCTAGTTATATACACTGGCTGTGCCTCCCCAGCTTTCTCTCTGTTGTCTGTAGAGCAGTGATGGCAATATGAGAGTGTGACATCTGACATATCAGTTTCCTCCTCCTTATTTTGAGCACTGCCACCTAGTAACGGAGTCATATACACCGTAGAGTAATAACAGGATGAGAACAATGGCTCTTACCCTTCTTCCTCCTTGTATAAGGAAGTCATTTATAGGTCTCCATGGACTCTTCTGTAGCTTCTCTCTCTTATTTTTGCTTGGTGATATGTTTACACGCAGAGACATACATAAGGTGATAAACACCACATAGTTGTGTAAAAAACAAACGTCTTTCTCTTCAACACAAGTAATTTTATTAAACATTGTGCTGATATCAACCTCTGCCGCCATTAAAGGATGGATGGCAGGTAAGTACCATAAACATGCTGCAGCATAAGTGACATAACAAACTGGCTGTTTGTAACAGGTGAGTCGCCAGAATGCACACAGCAAAATCATGCCCCATAATACATTGCGCAAGATCAGGTAAAGCCAAATACATTGCTGCAGCAGCAGGTAATGGCAATAATACGTTGCTGCAGCAGCAGGTGAGGACCATAATACATTGCTGCTGCAGCAGGTAAGTGCAGCAACACAATGGGGGCACTGTTTACTTACTGTCGGAGGCGTTCCCCCGAAGTGCTTGTTCCGCTCTAATGTTCTGCTGGAGTTCACCTTCTTCTATCCTGGTGCATGTCTGCGACACAATTTTAAACCGATCAGTTAGGATCATCCACGGACCTCCCCCCCATTTCTGTACGATGGAAGCCAGCGGGGATTGTCCAAATCGATCGTGTGCGACACAATCCCTTCTAAATACCCTGTCCCAGCCGTGCAATCCCTGAAAACGTTGAAATGTGATCTTGCGGACCCTAGTAAATAAGCCCCAATGTTGCATCATCAAAATGAGCTCCAGATATCCATGCTGCTGCAGAAGACAAGCACACTGCTGCAGCAGTGAGAACACTACAACACCCTGTACTAACACCACTCTGACAGGTAAGTACCATAACAGACTGCAGCAGCATCAGTTCGCGCCATAGTATATTGCGGCAACAAACAGACAAAACCATAACACCTCCTGCAGCAGGCAAAGCACCATGATGCTGCAGCAGTTAAGTAAGTACAATAACACACTGCAGCAGTAAGAAAAGCCTCATGGTACTTTTGCAGCTGCAAGTAAAAGCCATAATACATTGCTGCAACAGCAGACAAGCACATAGCACCCTGCTGCAGTATCTGGTAAGTATTATAATACATTGCTGCAACAGCAGACAAGCACCATAGCACCCTGCTGCAGTATCAGGTATAATCATAATACATTGCTGCGGCATCAGGTAAGCACCATACCACCCTGCTCAGCATAAACTAAGCGCCATAACACACATGCAGCATAGTGAAGAGATGGTTATCTGCTTCTATAGTGAACTGCTGCCACCAGTTACGTGAAGTTGATCAGGATTGATATGGAAGGTAGAATAGTATCTACCGGGATTACACTATTGTAATGGAGACAGTGGGGTAACTTACTATTATAAGTCATTCACATGACGAAACTACTTTATTACCCATTGTAATACATAAAATAATAGTAGGTAACTCCCTGCAACTCCCATTAGAAACCCCCTGCGTCTCATTGGTTGGACATTTATAGTTAACTTCTCTGGTTTATAGCTTTAAATGCAGAGCATGAATATTTGCTGTGATAAATTGTTTCCCCATCCTAATGTTTACTGTTTGAGACACTTTGTATAATGTGATACAAGTGATGCCCCCTATAGCCTGTATCACATTGTATATTGAGTCCCCCCCACATCATAGCAGAGCCACATGAAATCGGGTAGATTGCTATAAAAAACACGCAACAAAGACAGAAAGAGTCCTGAAATTAATTAATTCTGAGTGTATATCTTCTGCAGAGGCTCTTTGTGAAAGATGTGATTGAAATGGATATCTTTAGTCTGTTTTGGATACCTAAAGTAAGACATCTGTCGTTTATAAGGCAGCGCTGGTAAGGGGATAGTGCTGGAACGCTCCGTGCTTCCCTCTGCGTATGATCAGCCCCATATTCTCATTGTCTATGGTACATTGGATAAATCCGGGATCACAAGGCCACCTTTTTATGGATCCTTCCTTATGAGTTTAGTACCCTGTGATTTGCAGTGTCTTTATTTCTACAGGTACCTGTATTTTAACATTGCTTTCCAATATATCAGCATAATATTAATATGCAATAGTATTTTCCTTCCTCACCCTAAAATGTATCACAGTGCAGGGACAATACAACATGATGTCACAGTGCAGGATATAACACAGCGATGTCACAGTACAGGGATAATACACACAGTGATGTCACAGTACAGGGATAAACACACACATGTCACAGTCAGGGATAATACACACAGTGTGTCACAGTACAGGGATAATACACACAGTGATGTCACAGTACAGAGATATATACACAGTAATATACAGTACAAAATATACACTTGATGTCACGGCAGGTAATACACACAGTGATTATCACATACAGGGGTAATACACACAGTGATGTTGCAGTAGAGGGGTAATACACACAGTGATGTTGCAGTACAGGGGTAATACACACGAGTGATGTACACAGTACAGGGATAATACCACACAGTGATGTCGCAGTACAGGGGTAATACACACAGTGATGTCACAGTACAGAGATACTACACACAGTGATTCACAGTACCAGGGATAATTCACACAGTAATGTCACAGTACAGGGATAATACACACAGTGTTACGTGTACGACTATCAGGGTAACAACACAGTGATGTCACAGTACAGAGATAATACACACAGTGATGCACAGTACAGGGATAATCACAAGTGATGTCACAAACAGGGATAATGCACATATGTGTCCAGTACAGTGATAATAACACAATGATGTCACATTACAGGGATAATGCACACAGTGATGTCACAGTACAGGGATAATACACACAGTGATGTCACAGTACAGGATATACCCACAGGGGTCACTACGGGATAATACACACAGTAATATCACAGCACAGTGATAATACACACAGTGATGCACAGCACAGTGAAATACACACAGTGATGTCACAGCACAGTGATTAATACACACAGTAATATCACAGTACAGGGATAATACACACAGTAATATCACAGAACAGGGATAATACACACAGTGATGTCACAGTACAGGGATAATACACACAGTGATGTCACAGTAATAATAATAACAATAATAATAATCTTTATTTATCATAGTGCCATCAATTCTGCAGCACTTTCACAAACCATAGGGACATATACAAATACCGTATAATATTACATTACAGAGTACACAGTGATGTCACAGTGCAGGGATAATTCACACAGTGATGTCACAAGTACAAAGATAATATAATAGTGATGTCACAGTACAGGATAATACAGTTATGTCCGTACAGAGATAAATATGATGTCACATAAACAATAATAACAGTGATATTATAGTATCAGAGATGTTAATTAGTGATGTCAAAGTACAGGGATAATCACACAGTGATGTCACAGTACAGGATAATACACACAGTGATATCACAGTACAGGATAATACACACGTGATTCCAGTACAGGGATAATCACACAGTGATGTCACACTACAGGGATAATACACACAGTGATATCACCAGTACAGGAATAATACACACAGTGATGTCACGTCAGGGATATACACACATGATGTACAGTACAGGGCTAATACACACAGTAATATAACGTATGGGATAATACACACAGTGATGTCACAGTACAGGGAATATACACACAGTGATGTCACAGTACAGGGATAATACACATAGTGGATGTCACAGCAACAGGGATAATACAACACAGTGATGTCACAGTACAGGGGATCACAAGTACACACAGGATAATACACACAGTGATGTCACAGCACGGGATAATACACACGTGTGTCACAGTACAGGGATTATACACACAGTGATGTCACAATACAGGGATAATACCACACAGTGATGTCACAGACAGGATAATACACACAGTGATGGCACAGACGGAATAATACACACAGTGATGTCACAGCATAGGAATAATACACACAGTGACACGTACAGGAATAATAACACAGTAATATCACAGTACAGGAATAATACACCATATTCACAGCATAGGAAATATACACCAGTGATGTCACAGTAATGAATAATACACACAGTAATATCACAGTACAGGAATAATACACACAGTGATGTCACAGCATAGGATAATACACTTTGTGATAACCAGAAACTCTGTATTGAGTGTATGTTGCACACATCTTCACAGTTAAAGTTCAGTAGATATAGGTAAATTATACATCTGCCCGGTCCTACTGTAGTTGACATAGGCCCCTTTATAGATGCCCCATGGCAGCTGCTACACCTGCTATCCTGGTAGTAACACTCATAATTGCAATAACTTTATAGAATTCTATACTTTGCCTCATATGCTGAAAATAGATTTCATGTGGATAATGAAGGTTAATGAATTACAATGTAAGGCAAACATTGCCGAATATGGAGAAAATTCTGATTCCTATATAATTGGCTGGCTCTAGCGTTTTTTAAGCACAAAACCACAAAACATCACCTCAGCTTATAGCCAAGTCAAGAAAAAAAACACAAACACAAACTCAAGTGTGTTAAAATTGGGGGTCTCAGCTTATACTCGGGTCGGCTTATACTTGAGTATATACAGTATATACAATATGCATGTATGTCTAACTTATATTAAAAGTGAGATAAAGGCAACATAAAAGCAACATATGACTAAATGAGTCTGTTTCACATTCTAAGCCCATACATGGTGACTTAATAGAGTCCAGCTCAGGAACCCAAACAGAGTGCCCCCTATAGGAGCATCCCCAGTTCTGGACATGACATATGCAAGTGATAGCATGTCTTGTATAAAATATTTCTGATTCTGTCTTACAGCGTGTATTATAGTCTACAGCAGGTTATATAGGTTTATATAAATATATAAGTTTATGTAAGAACTTGTACTGTAACTTTGTGACAATGTAATAATAACTTTAGATGCTTCTCTAATCCATATAATGAAATATTCTCCAGGGCTGGAAGCCCCCGACCGTGAGCTTAGGTGAGATATTGGATGTAAATTACCTGTGTGTTGAACATCTGCCATTTTTATTGTCATGGTCACTATTATATTGCCTCCCGCTCAGTGTATAGTTATCTAAAGTACATCAAGTTCTGCAGACATCTGCTTCTGATATTTCACTCTTACTTGCTGCTGCTGCTGCTTATTCCCAATATTGTTTTCCATTGTGGAAAATATTGAATGTGTAGTGAATTGAATTCTTTCTTAGAATAAGCAAGATTCACCAGTGTTCCTAAAAACAGCGCCACATCTGGCCATGGTTTGTGCTGGTATTGCAGCTCATATGTATATGAGATGAGTGGAGCTTAGTTTTAATACCTTGCACTACCCATGGTCAGTGGAGGAGCTGTTTTTGGAAGACAGAATCAATGGGGCACATTTACTTACCCATCCGGAGGAGTTCACTGAAAGTGCATTGTCCGACGATAATGCACTGTGCCGCGATTCACTAAGACGTGCGCCTGAAATAAGGAATGTGTCACTTCCCCGCTCAGGTCCGCCGGAGTTCACCTTCTTCTTCCTGGTGCATGTAAGTGCATTGTCTTGCGACACAATTTGAAAGTTAAATCCTGCACTCAGTCCGAATCCGTCAGTTTATACGACGGCACGCCCCCTGATTTCTGTCACATGAAAGCCGGCGCAGCTGCGCCACAATCCGATCACGCACGACACAATCCCAGTGCAGACACATGTTAAATCAAGCCGCGCAATCCCCGAAAACGTTGAACAGTCCGACAAAAGTGCGATCTGCGACCCTTAGTAAATAAGCCCCAATGTCCCGGCCAGGCCTGGGAAAGTTGGGTGATCAGAGAGATCTGGAAAGGTCAAAGACAAATGCGTGTAGGAATCAAGTGGTGCGTATATTCTAGGTTGCAGTGTGAATGGAGACCAAGGTTTTGGACTCTAAGCTGTTAGATGAAATATTGACGCTTATTTACTGAAGTTCAGTCAAATAAAGTTGATGGTTCCTGTTTCAACTCCAAAGTGGCGCATGGTTCCGTGGATCGCATTGTCCTTGGCAAGAGTGCAGTACATGTAAGATTATTCATGGAACAGACAGGCCCTCTTTTATGTACAGTATGGACTGTTGTGTATGGAGATCAGTAACTGATCTACGCCCACCGATGATGGCTAGGATCGGGCTACCTAATCCAATATGCCTGCGTCCATGTACTTCTATATAAGTTTAATACATGTACAGTGATTGTTGGAAAGGGATTAAAATGAAACTTTCACCAGGGATGTCATTTTTAGCTGTTGACCGGTTCCAATAGCCTAAGCTAATACTGATTTTAAAAATGCTTTTGTCAGCAAACTGAATTATTGCGGACCTTTTTTGTATTGCCTGGCTCCCTGCCAGTAGCATGTAGTGAGTCCCTGTGGAGAGGGGTAAGCTGTGACCAATGCATTTCCCACTCTCGGCTTATACTCGAGTCAATAGGTTTTCCCAGCATTTTGTGGTAAAATTAGGGGCCTCGGCTTATACTCGGGTCGGCTTATACTCGAGTATATACGGTAATTGTAAATGTCAAGTACTTACTGAAGCTCCAAACTCCATACAGGCAGTCCCCGGGTTACATACAAGATAGGGTCTGGAGGTCTGTTCTTAAGTTGAATTTGTATGTAAGTCGAAACTGTATATTTTATAATGGAAGTTCTAGACAATTTTTTTCTTTTGCCCCAGTGACAATTGGAGTTTCAAAATTTTTGGTGTAATTGGACCAAGAATTATCAATAAAGCTTCATTACAGACATCTTACAGCTGATCATTGCAGTCTGGGACTATAGTAAAGCATCCAGAGAGCTTCACCAGAGGTCACATGGGGCAGAGGGGTCCGTCTGTAACTATGGGTTGTCTGTAAGTCGGGTGTCCTTAAGTAGGGGACCGCCTGTATTAATATAGTACAATAGACACTAGGGATGGATGCAGGGTGGGCGCTATTATCATTTTATCTGTTTGACTTAAGAAAGTGTAGCCTTAGCCTTAATTGTCTGTATGGTAAATATAGGAGCTGTAACAATTTTATATTGATAAGGACCTTCACCCATGAAATCCTCATATATCTTTTCATGCTCCCAATACACATGTACACAAGAGCCATTTCAGTGCCATTTGAGGCCCTCCAAAGGGTTCTGAAAAATTGCCTTGTATGTCCCCAGAAGCCACAGATCGAAAGCAGGAAGGGATGTATCCTCTATTCCCCAAGAAGCTTGATTCTAGTACCATATGTAGGAAGTAGGGACTATAATATTCATACAGCCCAGGGCCAATAGCAGCCTTGATGCAACCCTATGTATACAATATTCACACACCATATACACACAAACAGTATACAACATATACATACTATATATACACACATACAGACATACAGTCATTAAAAAAACACACATACATTATACAGCATATACATATCATGTACACATATATTGTATATAAATACATATAATATACACATCATAACCCATATACACATACATACAGCATATTCATATCACATATACACACACATATATATATATAGAATATACACATCACATATACACATCCATATATTTATACACTCATACAAACATATGTATATACTCACTGTCAGGCAGTATTCTTATCCCAGGAGGGTTGGAGGCCACAGATCTGACTCCATGCAGCCCAGTAGCTGCTGACCACATGGGGAAATAGATGGCAGAAAGTAGAGTTGAGGGATTCTTAGTCCTGCCAATCTGCTCTGTCTTTCCCCATCATTTCTTACTACAGGATTGAGTATGTACTGTGAAAGATCTTCACAGTTATATACATATTATGCTGTACAATGTGTATGATAATATATATACAATTGTCCACATTCTCCATTCTATAGATGGCAGGGCCCCCTGACACTGCGGGCCCTGTAGCAGCTGCTATGGCTTCTACCCCTCTAGTTACGCCGATGATTAGAGTCAAACAGCATTTACCCATATTTTTTATGTAATAGTGTTGAATTAGATTAAAAATGAATTATTGACAAGGTTTACGATGAAAAGAATCACACAAATCCCAACAATGCTCGTTGACAATATTTAGAAATTGGAAGGTGGAAGTTATATATTGCAGTTAATATTTCACAACTTTAATGTGAACATCCAAAATATGACACAGAAAACTGGCACATAACATGCAAATGTAGACTGAACTCCGGGGTCATATATTCACAAGCTGATCTGGCACAGACAAGATTTTGGCTAAGGTACATTAGTGAATGGATAATATACAGATGGCTTCCTTCTGCACTAATATCCCTATAATAAGGCTCTCATATAAACAGGTCAGATGGGTCACTGAATACAGTGTCCTGCCCGTTATACATAGCACTGATGGCAATGAAAGCTAAAATCTACCCACAATAGCTCGCTGGCAGTATTAGGAGAATGACATTTGGTGCCATGTTATTTGTGCATCAAGTACAGCAAAAAAAAAAAAAACTAAACTAAAAATTTAACAAATTGTTTAATCCATTCTGTATACTTTACTGTACTTGGCTTATATTCTATATCTTATATGGCCACAGCGCCCTATTCTTATATATATTTATAATATATTATATTATATTATGTTAGGGCAGCACGGTGGCTGAGTGAGTAGCGCTTCTGCCTTGCAGCACTGGGGTCCTGGGTTCGATTCCCACCCAGGTCAACATCTGCAAAAAGTTTGTATGTTCTCTTTGTGTTTGCGTGGATTTCCTCTGGGTCCTCTGGTTTCCTCTCACACTCCAAAACATACTGTTAGATTGTGAACCCCATGGGGACAGGGATCAATTTGACATGCTTGTGCAGCGCTGCGTAATCTGTGTGCGCTATATAAATAATTATTATATATATTTCAAGAAAACTAAAGGGTTTTCTTATTGAGTATGTATATACCTTATGCACAGGATTTGGGATATTTGTCTCATTGACTTCTGCAGGACCTCTCAGACCACTAACCAGAAGGTCGGTTCTGGAAGTCCAGGAGAAATCCCAAAGAATGAAAATTTGAGGTAATAGAAAACATGCACAGTGTATGTAGGTAGATCAATGTGAAGGTTGGTTTGCCATTATCATTAGCTTCTTGTCATGGTCTCCATGCTAATCCATTAGACTCTTCCTGTGAAGCTGATGCAGTAAGACAAGAAGAACTGCAAAACTCAAGAAATGTGTATATACAGTATATACAATCTAAGGAGATTATTAGTGAGATAAGAACTTGGTAATGATCCTTAATTTAGTTACTGGTAAGCTCTTGTGAGCAGGGCCCCCACTCCTATTGTTCTGTATAACAGTTTGTATTCTGAAATGTAATATTATATCTGTATATGTCCTCTATGATTTGTAAAGCGCTACCAAATATGAATAAATAAAGATTATCATTAATAACCCTCTTTAAATCCGAACAGATTCTTTATATCAATTCACTAATGTATGAGGTGCGGGAATATCAAGCCCCAGTCATCAGCATGTTCTAACCTCCTTTTTGTCCACCTTTTTGGCAGCTATGCTACCAGTTGGCTGCCAGGCATAACCTCTGTACCAACCTGTTTTTGATCTCCATCTGTCAAGAACTGACATATTGCATGTGAAAAAACACCACTTGTCCTGATCTATGTCTGACTGCAGTTTATTACCTTAATGCACCACATAGCTTCCTACAATTTTTACATTGCACTTACAGCCATCAGCTTTTTTCTTAGAGGGGTTTTCCCACGAAAAAAAAATTCTCACAAATTTAATCCCCTAGTGATGTTAACACAATAAAGATCATTTAACCCCTTACTTTACAATTTCACTCGGTGTTATTGCTGTTTTAGCTCCTATCACTATCTATGGTGCTCAGTGCAAAATCCCAGGGTGTGTGCGGGGCATCTCTAAGCAGACACATTATGATCCCACTAGTTCTGTGGAGTGACAATGTGGTTACATTATCAGGGTCCAGGTGTACAGGCGGTCCCCTACTTAAGGACACCTGACTTACAGACAACCCCTAGTTAAAGACGGACCTCTCTGCCCACTGTCACCTCTGGTGAAGCTCTCTTAATGCTTTACTTTAGTTCCAGGCTGTAAGTTGTAAAGTATCTGTATTGATGCTTTATTAATAATACATGGTCCTACTAGAGGAAAAAACTCCAATTGTCACTGGGGCAATTTTTTTTTTGTCTGGAACTACAATTATAAAATATACAGTTTCCACTTACCGTATTTTCCGGGCCATTAGGCGCACCGGAATATAAGGTGCATCAGTCCGATGCGCCTTATATATGTAATAATTCCATATATAAGGCGCATGGACTATAAGGAGCAGGGTCCGGGGCGTGGCGGGGGTCCGGGGGCGTGGCGGAGGTCCGGGAGGGACGGAGCGGAGACCCGACGAGAGAGACGCGACGCGACCCAAGACGAGACCCACGTACGAACCGGGCGACGCGGGAAGGTGAGCGGGGGAAGGTGAGGGGGAGGTGGAGGAGGGCAAGCGGACCATACTTACATAGGTCCCCGCTACCGGAGACAGCAGATCTCTCACGGGAACTGCAGACCGACGCGGCAAGAAGTTGTCGTGCGTTTGTCTCGCAGTTTCCCTGGAGATTGCTGTCTCCGCCGTCTCCGGTAGCGGGGACCTATGTAAGTAGGTCCGCTGCCCTGCGCCATACATAGCGCACGGACTATAAGGCGCACTTTGATTTCCAAGGAAATCCAGCGTTTTGATGTGCGCCTTATAGTCCGGAAAATACGGTAACAAAAGATGTTGAGTTAAGTACAAACACCCGAGGAACCTATCTTGTATGTAACCCGTAATACTGCCTGTATATACACTTTCATCTTACTTCTGACATTGTACTAACACACTGACACATAGAAAGAGAGAGATGAGACAGATCAGATGAGATGCATGAGAATACACAGACACTGACAGACACAGGCTGACCGAGAGACTGACAGACACAGGCTGACCGAGAGACTGACAGACACAGGCTGACCGAGAGACTGACTACAAGGCTGACCGGAGACTGACGACATAGGCTTGACCGAGAGACTAGACACAGGCTGGACCGAGAGACTGACAGACAACAGGCCTGGACCGAGAGAACTGACATACAACAGGCTGACCGGAGACTGACAGACACATCTGACCGAGAGACTGACAGACATAGCTACCGGAGCTGCCAGACATAGGCTGACCAGAGACTGACAACAAGCGAGCTGACCGAGAGACTGACAGACATAGGCCTGACCAAGAGACTGACAGACACAGGCTGACCGAAACTGACAGACACAGCTGACCGAGAACTGACAGACATGCTACAGAGACATGACAGACACAGGCTGACCGAGAGACTGACAGACATAGGCTGACCAAGAGACTGACAGACACAGGCTGACCGAGAGACTGACAGACATAGGCTGACCGTGAGAGACGATAACAAGACACAGGCTGACCGAGAGACTGACAGACATAGGCTGACCAAGAGACTGACAGACACAGGCTGACCGAGAGACTGACAGACATAGGCTGACCAAGAGACTGACAGACACAGGCTGACCGAGAGACTGACAGACATAGGTTGACAGAGTGACTGACAGACATAGGCTGACCGAGAGACTGACATGGTTACACTGTGAACTGTACCTGAACTTGTCTTCGTGTGAATACCCCCAGGACAACTACCACCAGGATCAAGGATTGTAAACCAAATACACTTGCATGTCATTCTGTGCCTCTGTGGCAGGATCTGCTCTTGTTTTAGCTTTTTATGCCCTTCAGGTGCATTTACATAATTATTAAAGTCTTTTTTGTAAAAACAAGGGCATAAAAAGCTAAAAGAATCCTGCCAGAGGGGGCACACACCAGCATGTAAGCGTATTTGGTTTACAATCCGTCATCCTGGTGGTAGATGTCCTTTAAGCAGCTTCTATTGAAGGGCAACATTTAAACAGCAAATAATTCATATTGTTTGTATAAGTTTCATTTCTAATTTCCCCCACAGTTTTCTAGATCTCTGCTTGCTGTCAGTCTATAGAAAGCTTCATTGTTTATTTCTTATGGATAGAAACACAGGTGCACGGCTCTGATTACTATCTGTGCTATAACAAGTTGTGTGACATCACATGACTTGGGACCAGTTATTATCAACAGGAAGTAAACAATATAATGACAGCAAGCAGAGATCTAGAAAACCCTGTGGAGTTGATGCAGAAAGTATATTGGAAAAACGTATAACTTTTCATTACATAAACAATATTAATTATATGCTGAAGTAGACAACCCCAGAAAATAATAGAAAAAACTGATTTGGAAAAAATTTAAAATAGAAAAGTTTTTGTATATGCTTGAGTTGAGTTCTACCAATGTCCTTCTATTCTTATATCCTGCTTAAAATATTGCAAATTTCAACCCTGGGAATAGGGAAATTGAGGTCTGCACCCAGTTCCTCCCTAAACCATGCGAGATTGGTCATTCTGTTTGGGATATGTGTTTTTCAATTAAAGGAAAGCAAACATACCTTGAGAATGCTGTAGCTACACTAATGCAGAAACATATCTTGGTTAATCCCTGTGCTGAGTGGTTTAGCTGATAAAACAATTATAAAATTATGATAATAAAGCTGTCTCGCTTCTATGTCTAGTTCAGCTCTTCTCCTAGCACAGCGGTGGCGAACCTATGGCACGGGTGCCAGAGGCGGCACTCAGAGCCCTTTCTGTGGGCACCCGGGCCATCGCCCCAGCACACCAGACAGGACTCAAAGAATCTTCCTGCAGTTCCAAGCAACTTAAAAGATGCTGCTTTCAGTCATATTTTGATTACTTCATTACTAGGGACTGTAGGAAGAGGGGAATGTGTAGACAGGGACAAATTATCTTTGGAGGACCTTCTGCTGGCCCCATTATTCTCTGTGTACAGAGGGACACTGGAAAGAAGCTAAAATGATGCCAATTTTCCATCTTTCTACTGTGTTGCTGTCCTCAGGAGGCCAATATGAACAGGGAACAATAAGTTACTGCTTTAATTTTTGGTTGGCATCTCACGATAAATAAGGGGGGGTTTGGGTTGAGTTTGGGCACTCGGCCGCTAAAAGGTTCGCCATCACTGTCCTAGCACATTCGTTATTCACTGCAGGAGAGGATGATGCAATCTCTGAGTTGTGCCTGAAGGCAGAATAATCAATTGCTGCACAATCCCCCAGCTGCTGTGTATGAGTGATCCAGCTCAGGTTGATTAGCCATGCCTTGACTAAGCTCCATGTAAGGACAAGCTCCCTGTGTAATGTGTTTATGTACAGCAGCCAGCCTTACCCAGCTTTCCCAGGGTCCTGAATGTTATAATTGTTTTTCAGCAAAACCACTCAGCTCAGGGACTAACCAAGATATGATCCTGCATCAGTGAAGATACAGCATTCTCAAGGTATTTTTGCTTCATAATGCATCAAATCAAATGTTAGGTTTCCTTTAAAGGTGCTGATGGATGTGTCTGGTCACAAATGACGCCATCAATGGCCAATGGTAAAGAGGCTATATCAACTTAGGAAGTTGTCCCATATCCATAGAAGGGAAACAAGCTGAGACATGAGTCTGATTATGAGTCTTATTACTAATCTTGAGAACAGGACTTCTATTAATATGTAGAATGGGGCCCTTCTTCTCACTAATAGGTGAAACAGCAGGACGAGCATGTGTCCTGCTGAACCATTCAGTTCTATGGGAGTGTATTGCCCACATAACAGCCGACTATTTGTGGCACTCCCATTGTGCTGTGCTCAACAATTTCCCACACTCCAATACTATTCAATGGAGTGATAGGTAGCATGTTCATCCTCTGCTCAACCCATTATTTAGGATTGGTCCCCCAGTTCTCCAGATAGATCGGATTGATCACCTTGTTATCCTCTATCCTATGTATAAAGGAAACTTCCTAAGTTGGCGCAACCCCTTTAAGAATTAGACTGCCTTCCCACTCACTACAACTTGTCTACATCTATCACAAAACAGATCGCACATTGGGGCAAATTTACTTACCTGGTCCTGTCGCGATCCCCGATTCGGACAGTCCGACGAAGATGAAGTCCGGCGCGATTCATGAAGATCGTGCGCCCTGCATATGTCGCTTCCGCGCCGAAGTCCGCCGGAGTTCACCTTCCTCTTCCCGGTGCTTGTAAGTGCGTGTCTTGCAACACAATTCTAAATGTTAAATCTTGTGCGTTGTCTGAATCCGTCGGGCTGTCCGACGGCACACCCCCGATTTCTGTCGCGTGCAAGCCAGCGCTGATGTGCCAAAGTCCGATCTCGTGCGACACAATCCCAGGCATGATGCGCCGCAAAACGGAAATTGACGGGAAACCCGGCGAAAATGCGCTCCGCGGACCCTTAGTAAATGAGCCCCATTATTTTGAAATCAAAAGTATACAAAATGTATCAAATATTTGTACCACAAGTATCAGATTGGGGCGACACAGTTGCCAGAAAAACAATCCCCATTACAATGAATCTCCTCCTAAATGTTTTTCCTTCCTGGAAATGAACACAAATTTACTAAATACCAGTTTAAAACACATAGAACTCTGCTCTTTTGGGCTGCTCCTATGAACGTTTTCGGAAAGAATGTAAATCCTCCATTTCTAATCATTTCTAGAAGAGATCCATTAGCGGAGATGTATTGTTGTTGTTGTGTTTTCGGAGCGAGAACGAGCAAAAATAAATAAATAAATAAAACAATAATCCCCTTCAAGCAAATTTCCACTGGATTAAGTACGGTTTAACCCTGGCTATGTTCCTGTAGATTCTGGTTATGGAGGCTGGCTGTCTACCCAGACAAAGCCTGGATTAACTGCAGTGTGGAACCACAAATCACCAGCTGGGTCCCTGTTTAATACTAGCAAAGGAAAGCCTGCTCTTCTAATGCCTGACATTTCCAATTACACATAGATATATATTTCTTCTTCCTACACAGGTACACAAAATAATCAAGTTCACTGTGTATTTAGGGCTTTGACAAAGCTGAAGAGGGAAATATTAATATTACGAATGGAACATTAAAAGCCAGTATTTCTCTCCAATGCCATAACTACTATGTGGCTGTAAGATATAGTTACAAAGCGTCGCAGTGTCTCTATTCTGCAGCTTGTCTCTGGGGAAATCTCTCTGAGGCCCGGGCTTCCTTTATCACACATTGGCTATTCCCACCCCACCTCCTCCTGTCTTTCTACCTTTCCTCCCCTGGGGACCATCACTTCCACCCTCATAACTATCCCATGCCCCGGACTTATTCTTTCATTTATGGAATCCTGTTCAATATGCCCCAGAAAGCCTCCTTTTCTTTCGATGGCCTTGATCCTCCTCTACTTTTTGATATCAACTAAATCTCAATGTAGTAGAAAAGTTTGCAATTTCCTAAATCTTATTATGGGTCGTCTTTTTTATCTTGCATGGCCCCATCTGGATGACAGCAGAAGACATTTGTCTTGTGTGTTTTTCTGCTATTGTCTTGTGGACTCTCTCATTGTGATCCAAACCGGTTTTTCTCAATGATGAGAATGAATAGTGACAAATGTCTATCACTGTAATATATTAGGCTTCTTGATAAATGCGTATACTCATAGTCTGGAATACATTAGGCTTTATGCAATATATTCTGATATCTGTTGGTCTACTGGGGCAGTGTGATCCCTATATTAAGTATATTTCTTCTTCATTGACTCCTCTCCTATCTGAGCAACGCCAGAGATTAGCAGCCCATTGATATCCTAAAATTATTTTGGTTGATGTGTCTAAAACACAGTAGAATTAGGTGAAAATATTTTTTAGATTGAATTTGCTCTACTTTACTAAAACGTGTTACCCAACAGTGTACAGCATGCCATGTGTGCCTATTAGGTATCCCTTAATATGGGACAACCCTTGTAAATGGACATCCGCCGGTGACCATCTGATTGCAGCTAAAGCTTTAGAGATCAGCTGTTATTGCCCAAGGGAGCTGATAGCAATTGCAAATGATTCCTGCTTTAGGCACCGGAGAAGGGATATAGATTTGAATGATGGCCCATTCCTATGAACAGCCAACTATGTAATGTTCCAATGAGTCCTCCGGACCTGGAGCCCTGCTTTGTTCTGTGAAAGTGTCTCTACTATGGCCTCTGCATAATATACTGTATATATAATAATATAATAAATAATATAATAATACAGGCGGTTCCCTACTTAATAGTTACCACGACCTCTGGTGTTGGGTATTTTCTGTACTTTAGCCTTAAGCAGCTATAACAGTTATTAAAGGTGTCTGCAATTAATCTTTATTGTTAATCCTGGCTCTTATAACAGCCCAACATTTTTAAAATCCAATTGTCATAGAGACCTAAAACAATTTGGCTGTGGTTACAATTATAAAATATACAGTTCCGACTTACATACAAATTCATCTTAAGTACAAAACTACAGAACCTATCCTGTATGTAACCCGGGGCCTGTATATATACAGTGTATGTGATTTAAGTAAAATTGATCTTTTTTGCTTAGTAGCACCGCAACGCAGCACAGCAATAATACAATACAGGATATGCACACAAAGCAATGTGATGTGTATGAGCCATGCAGATATTTATCTATTTTATTTTGATAATATAGCACCAACACATTCTGCAGCCCCACGCAGGATGTTCAATAACATACTAATGCTCATGCACACAACCATGTTGGAGGCTGAGATCTGGCCGCACAAATTATGGTCAGATCATGGCCCCCACAGAGGTATATTACACCCGGTCACACAATGGGCCAACTTTATTAAAGGGAACCTGTCACCAGGAGACCCATTTTTAGCACTCCCCTAGTCCCACAGAGCATAGTACATACACTGCCAAAGTGTTTTTGTATAAAAAATAGTTTTTACAGAAAAAAGATATGTTATATTGTACCTTCATTAGCATCTGCTGTGCCTAGGCACTCGTCCCCTGGGAGTGCTGGAAAGGAGCAGTTTCCCTCCCCCCACCCTTGGGAAACTGCTCCTCCTGTGTCCTTTTCAAATTATGAAAACACCCATCACTGGGTCTTAGCCCACGCCCCCTGCTCCACCTACAAGCCAATCCCGAGTGAGGGTAGTTTATTCATATATTTGAAAGGACAACCTTGGGAAACTGCTCCTTTCCAGCCATTCCAGGGGGACGAGTGCCTATTCACACAGCAATGCTAATGAAGGTACAATATACATTTTTTTTCTGTAAACCTATTTTTATAACAACACTTTGGCAGTGTATTACTATGCCTGGGGGGACTGGGGAGTGCTAAAAATGGGTCTCCTGGTGACACGTTCCCTTTAAAGTCCCTGCACCAGTTTCCTGTCTGACTTTGCACATTCTTTTCAGTGCAACGCTTGCACCTGTCAGCGCCACAAAATTCTTCACTGAAGGGGGCGTTACACCATGCACAATTGTACACATGCCCCCATTTATCACGCATTATACCGAAAGAATTGTGTTGCAGATTCATGAAAACGTGCGCTAACAGTTCCTGAAACTGGTGCACCCTGCACACTACACAGCCAAGGGGGGGGGGGGGTTTTATCACAAACTCATAGATCCAGGCACTGTGACGTGGTAAGCTACTTATATTTGTTATTCATGGCCTCCTGTTTCTAAATAAACGTAAACAATTATGCTAATGAACCTGAGGGACTCTTGTGGGTTTTTTCCAGAGCCCCTCAGTGTTGCAGATTCACAGACTGTACCTGGATCTATGAGTAAGTGCCCCTGATTTATCATGATGGATTGTGATGATAAATCTCCTTTAAGTATGAAGTTTCTCTCGAGCGATTAGCTCCAGAATCCTCTCCTTTTTTTTTTCCTTATCCACATGCTAAAACATTTTAACAAATTTCAGACCATTCTAATGCGGAATCAGACTATAAATTCTATATCATACACCATGTTCCCGATTGTGCTGTGAAGTGTCTACACCTTCATTCTGGACATGACATGCCTATCACTCATATTGAATTAGACTGCCAAGCACCAAATTTAGGTGTTTTGCATGTGCCTAAGCTGGGTGCCATCTGCTCACAATTACTTAAGGTATGTGAGTACAGGGACCAAATTTTTTGAAAATGCGCACTGAAATTCAAATAATCCCCAAACTGTCCGTTCGAAAGAATCATCCATCCCAAGTGTAAAGTACAACATCTCCAACAGCATATTTTCACACACAAGTCCATCAGACATGACAAGGACAATTTTCCCAGCATGTCATTCAATTCCTGTGCTACAAATTGTTACCTAAACTTCTTTTTGTGTGTCAACCTATGTACAGCTGCTTATACTTTACCATCCATTATTAAAGGCCCCTGTCAGCTGCAGTCCATATGAAGCAATAATGCGCAATCCTGCCACATAATTTACCTACTATCACCAATATATTCTTTAAGCTGAAAATGCAGGTCCTGTGCAGAACATATTGGGGCTCATTTACTTACAAAGTCACTAGAGTTCACAAAAATGCATTGTCCGTGTATAATGCTGCGTGCGGCATTCACTAAGAACGTCCGCCTGAAATCATGAATGTGTCGTTTCTCCTCCCTTCCCCAGTTCAGTCTGACAGAGTTCACCATCTTTTTTGTGGTGCCATCTATAACATAGGGCGTGCGAAGAGGGGGACACAACGGGAAAAGGGAGGGGTATAGGGAAGCCCTCTTCCTCCCCCACCCCCCCCAGCGCTGATTGTCCGATCATCAGGCTGACCGACTGTCCGGCCCGAATTTGTGTCGTCATGGAAGCCAGCTGCGTCCACAAAAGGGTCGTGCGGGCGACACATCGCAATCTCAGACACTTCTTAAATCCCATGCACGCCCTTTAAAGCCATGGAAGAACGTGCTCGTTTTATTAGTTGGTGGAAAGGTGGTAGCCGGGGGGGAAAGAGGGGGATGGACAGACAGGGGGGGGAGGCAGGAAACTGGGGGGGGTGGGGCGTGGCAAGACGAATAGAAGAGTAAAGGGGGGATCTAGGAAGAGGGGGGCAGGGAGGGGGGGGACTAAGAGAAACATGATGGGGGGAGTGGAAGGGAAAGAGGAAGGGAGGGGGGTGAGGTGGAGACGTGTGAGGAATGAAGGGTGTAGTATCAGGGGGGTTAAAGGAGAGAAGAAAATATAAGGAAGAAACAGATAAGGTGAAAGGTGTGGTAAGGGGCGGGGAGTGGGAAGAGTGGTGGGGAATTGGGGGGTAAGGGAGGGAGAAGGAGGGGAGGGGAAGATGGAGAGTTGGAGTCCTGGGGGGGATTGAGTGGGCATGACAGAGGGGGCATAGAAAGTGCCATAGAAGGAGGAGAACAAGAGAAGAGGTTATGGCGAGGGGGGGGGAACGGGGTGGTCTAATGGCGAAGGTACCGGCTCGACGTAGCGGAAATGTGTGAGGATTGTGTTGTGGGTGCCAAAAGGCATTAGGACGAACACTAGGAGGAGATGAGGGATTAACTTGAAAGAGGGGATGGGCGAATGAGAGTAAAGGAGAGGTATTCGTGGGGGGGATTGAATGTTAGGGGACAGGGGGTGGTCTTATTCTTACCTAGATTAAAACATCCCCAAAGAGCAGAGTGGGAGGTGTAGAAAAATGGTCGGAGAAGTAGGATAATTGGGCTGAGGGGGGAAACAACTTGTGGAGGAGGCCAAAAGGTTGCACAATGGGTTCCTGTCATGGCGGATGCATGATGAGGGTAGAGGAGGAGTGGGGAGGTGAGGAGGAAGTGAAGATGTATAGAGAAGAAAGACTATGGGAGGGAAGAAAGCGGACGAAAGGACGTGCGGGAAGACGAGAAGGGGGAGAGGTCGGTGCTCTAGGGCAAAAAGATAAGACAAGGAATAGGGGCAGGAAGCCAGGGAGGAGGGGAGGGTTCGGTGAAGCCTAGTGCAATGTTAGGTTGGGGCGGGGGGGGAGGATAACTGGTGGTAAGGGATGGAGCGAGGAGAAGGGGGGAGTAGGGGCAAAATCGTTTGGGGTGGGGAGCGTAGAGAGGGGGAAGATGGGAGGGTATGTAGGGGAGACCGGAAAAGTTCGGCGTGGAAAACAGGAAGTAGGAGAACGAGGATGGAGAGAGGAAGAGGGAGGGGTACTAGGGAGATAGGAGGGAAAAAGGAGGTGAGCAGAGAGGGAGTGAAAGAAGGGTTTTAAGAATAATCGAAACGGGGGGCCTTTGGTATCGGGTTTTGAGAGGAGGGCGGGATTGAGAATTGGGGGGAGAGTTTTTCGTCCTGTCTGGGGTGCAATTTTATGGAGCGGTCTTGGTAGCGTCGTTGTTTCTTTCCTTCTCCCTTGCCCCGCTTCTTCTTCTTTCTCTCCTCCTCTGGTCTTGCTCCCTTACTCTTATTCAAGGGGGGGGATAGATTCTCTTTCACACTACATTAGTCTACCCCCTTGTTGGCGCATGCTATGTTCACTTTTTCCGACCAGTCGGGTCAGCGTGTCGTCCGGGCTCACGGGGGCCCCCACTGGGAGCTCCCTATCTGGTGAGGGTGGGCATGACGTCCCCGACGGTAGGGGGCGCGCGGTACTAAGGAAAAAGAGTGTGATAGGGCCAAGGAAGGGGTGAAAAGGGGGAGATAAGCAATGTAGAAAAGAGAGGAAATAGGTAGAGAGGGGGTGAGTAAAAGTGAGGAAATAATAGAGGTGTGGAAAGTCGGAGGAGGGGGTGAGGTTACATAAAAATTAAGGGAGGGCTGAAAAAGAAGGGAAATAAGGAGGGACGGTTTAAAGACAAACGATGAGGGGGCGGGGAGGGAAGCGTGTGGGGAGAGGTCGGTCGTGTAAGTGGGTAAGGAGGTATGGGAATGGGAGGTTGAACGTGGAAGGGGGGCCGGGGTCCCGGCTGTGGGTCGTTATCTGGTCGCCCCGGCGGGGGGGAAGTGGGGGGCAGTCCTCAAACCGATGGGCTTTTCCCTTCTGAGCCTCTGTCTCACTCTCCGCCTATTTCCCCGTGAATGACGATAGAAGGATTAAGAGCGGGGCTTAGGCGGGGTGGTAGGACGAGAGCAGGAGGGGGATGGTACTAGCTGGAGAGGTAGAGGGTGTTGGCTTTGGGGAATGACCACCCAATGTTCTGAAGTTCTTGGTATGTTCTCTAGGGCACTGAGTCTTTGGCCGTGCGGGAGAGGTCGATTTTGAGGGGTACCGGTTAGATGGACATAAGTGAAACGGCAGGTGTTGTTTGAGATTTGCTGGTGTGTATGCGGGGGGAGGTTATCGAAAGAAAAGCGGGTAGTGGGAAGCTAAGGGGGGGGAAAGGGGGATAGGATCGGGGCAGATGGAGAACAAGAGAAGAGAGAGGGGGGGGGTCGTCCCCCCCCTTTTCTATGATTCCTCTTTAGTAAATGATGTGCCCCATTGGGTGCTAATAATGTGGGTAAATCACTGAGTCACCTAACATTATGCAAGCCAATGTGACTTGGAACTGGTTCCGCAGCCCAGGAACCAAATACATATCCTCACCTAGGTCCACTGCTTGGGCACATGTGCGCTGAAGTCGAGGGGGGACATTAATCATAGTTTGTTAGACTGCTTTTGATGTTTTTGGGCACAAAAATCTGGCGCAGTTCATTAATAGGGCGCATATACGGCAAAGTCCGACACTTAGTGGTTTATTGTACCTGCGCCTTATCTGACATAGTGAGAGGCTGCTATACAGATGTTTGCATGGGATCTATCACTAATCTGCGCAAAAAATGCGCAAAAATGCACTTCCAAAAAACGTCACTTTTCAGTACTTAAAACATAGGTTTTTGTTTGCCAAATGAAAAATGATCTCTATGCAACATAAAAAATACTTCTGCTCAGTTTTAAAATGTAAAATTTCACCAGTAACGACTTTATCATTTTCTATAGGATCATCTCTGTGAGTGATTATTGTCATATTGTACTGATCTGATAATATTATCAGTCTCCGTTTCCTGTAAATTATAATAAGACAAAGACTCATTTGAGCAAGAATTTTTTAATTTTTTTTTACTTTTAGTCCCTGCAGTTACATCACAATGATACTTTTTTGTGCAAAAATGAAGCCCTGAACGTTCTGTCACCTTTTTTCTATCTTGTTCCATTATTAGTCTCAAATGAGATCTACTTGGTAGGTTAATAATTAGAGACAAATTTGGCGCAAAATTAGGCGCAAATGAATCGGACATGCGGCAATTCCAAAACGCATTTACTAAGGCAGAACTAGATCCCCTTGCCTTTATCGTTGGGGTCTCAGCAGTCAAATCCTCACCAACATTTTGTTATCCCCTATCCTGTGTTACTCCTAGCTAATATTCCCCTACATAGTCTGATGATGTCATGATTGTATGAATATTTTCATCAGAAGGAAGGAATGCCTGGGGAATGGTACAACATGTTATTTGTAAGAAAAAACATGTTCAGGTATTGTTTTAAAATCAGACCTGTAAGAATGGATGAGGAGCCATCTTAAACATTGGGGTACAGTTATTATGCAAGCTATGCCCAAATTCATGTCACATTTATTAAATGTTTTAGACACTTTCTTCACCTTGTCAAAAAGGGGTGGAGCTTGTATGAAAGGGGTGGGGCTTCGTTTGAAAAAGGTGTGGCTTATGCTGCTAAATCATGTGTTGAAATTTTGGGCAAAATTTCCATTCACTTTTGTCAAGAACTACAGTGGTGTTAAATTTGGCTAGATAGGCTACACACGTGAATTTATTATCAACATCAGCCACGATGATAAATCTGGTGCAATTTAAGACAAAATGTAAGAAATCATAAACAGTATTAATAAATCTATTGCACTGCCTTTCATGAGGTTTCGCTTAAATATTCACCAACTTCATAGCACAGACTGTGTACTGTTATTCCAGTGGTTCAGACACATTGGGGCACATTTACTTAGTTCACAGAAAGTGAGCCCGATTTCCTGCATGTGTCGTTTCCCCGCACAGGTCCGACGGAGTTCACCTTCTTCTTCCTGGTGCATTGTCTTGCGACACAATTTGATTCTTAACCCCTTAAGGACGCAGGGTTTTTCCGCTCATTTCTCGCTCTCCAACTTCACAAATCCATAACTTTTTCATTTTTACGTGTACAGACCTGTGTGAGGGCTTATTTTGTGCGTAACAAATTTTACTTTCCCGTAATGTTATTTATTTTAACATGCCGTGTACTGCAAAATCTTCTGACGCTAATAAATTTTTATACTTTGGCGCACGGAGCTGTGTGAGGTGTAATTTTTTTGCGAAATGAGCTGACGTTTTCATTGCTACCATTCTGAGGTCTGTGCGACATTTTGATCATGTTTTATTTAATTTTTTATGTGATGTAAAAAGGTGTAAAAGTCGCATTTTGGAAATTTGGGCGCCATTTCCCGCCTTGGAGGTCACCGCCGGCTGTAACCGTTTTTATATTTTGATAGATCGGGCATTTTGGGACGCGGCGATACCTAATATGTTTGTTTTTTTTTTATTTTTAAACTTATTTTTTTCACTATATCTTAGACCATCTAGGGTATATTAACCCTAGATGGTCAGATCGCCGGCGGCAATGAAAGGGTTAATAGCCGCAATCGGTGCAAGCACCGACCGCGGTTATTAGCGGTGGGGGTTTTCTGCAATATGCAAAAACCCCCACCCTTGTATGAAGAGGACTCAGCCCGTGAGCCCTCTTCATACACTCCTTATACCTCTGCGCCATAGAGCTACGGCGCAGAGCGTTAAGGGGTTAAATACCCTGCTTGGTCCGAAACAGTCGGATCGTCAGAAAGCCCCCGATTTCTGTCGCATGAAAGTGCAGCTGCGCCACAATCCGATCGGGTGCACCACAATCTCAGGGCAAACCACTGTTAAATACCTGTCGAACCTGTGCAAATCCCAAAAACGGGGGAACAGTCTGACAGAAGTGCGATTATTCACTGCAACCCGTTTCCTAACAGACTGGTTCAGACCCATCATGGCTTCTGTTCTTCATCTTTTTCGGAAAGGATTTTATGGAGAGCTATAAAAAAAGACAGCCTGCACTTCTACAGAACAGCGCAAAGCTCCTTTTATTAAGTGCTGTCCTTAGATAACAGCCTTAGAATATAGAACACTTAAAAGTAAAGTTTATGAGGATTTTGGGTCCTTTATCAATATTTACAGGAAGAAACTCCATTATTCTTATTAGAAAGAGTCCAACTCTCTAACAAGGAACTTTCCATTAGTGATATTAGCTGTGTTGGAGCTTCATAAGCTGGCGCTGTACTGGATACAACAGAAGTGTTTTTCTTACTTGTTCACCAACACTAATGTGCATTCAATATAGATGCTTAATAGTAACAATAATATTTGCTTTTTATAGTGTCAGGTGTTTGGCAGCCTGTAGCACTGGCACGTGTAGCATCCTACCTCCTCACTATCGCTGGTACAGTAGCCAAAGGCACAGGGACCGACAAGAATTTGTCCTACTAACTCAGCTGATAAGCTTTTAGTTACATACGGTGCATCTGAAAAGTTGTGAGTATTAACACCCAGAGGATTCTGAAAAGAAGATGTGATTTTATTTTTTATTTTTACTTAATATTACGCTATGACAAGCACATCATTGATTTGATTCACACATGATACATATGACCCGTTCACGAGATGCCAAAAAATATACACCACAGACTAGTCCTCCTAAATCATCATAGAGGGGGAGATTTATTGTCAGGCATTCATCGATTGTGGCGTAGGGTCCGTTTTATGGTCACACGTATCGTGCTATGCTTTGCATAGGGATGCAAGATTGTGGCGCTAAGGATTCATGAATTGGAACACGTAGCTCTAAGTGTGCACCAAAAGTTGTGCCAAAAAACATGTCGGAAAACTGGATGTGCAGGAAAAGTGCCAGATTTCCTTGTGGTGCCCAAATTGTGCCCCCCCCCCAAAAGAACAATTTGTGAGTTTCATAAAAGCGCCAGTATTGTGGCGTTTAAAAACGCATCCGTTTTTGACAGGTTTGACCAATCATCTTAATTTAAAGGATGCGGTTTTTGATGGACTGCTTAAAAACGGGCCAAAAACGGATTCAAAATGCCACGTGTGCCATCACCCTTAGGCCACGGTCACACGTTCGGCTAGTGTTCATAACGCTATCGATTCCTGAAAACGCATATGCGATCAGGCAGAGGCCCGTCCCCTGTGCGCTAGCGTTGCGTTATGAATGCAACACTAGCGGAATGTGTCACCGCGGCCTTAGATTGGTGGCTGAATCATGGATATCATGACTAAGAACAGTGCACAGGACTTTATCATGGTGATAAAGGATGCACAGAGTTCTGTCCTCTGCTTTGTGCACGGTTAATGAAATCCGGACAGCACACGATCCGTAATTCGCAGTACCACTGGCCTAAGTGACCTGGCAGCCATAGACTCCTATGATGACTAGTTTCTGCACTGCTTCCATCCATACTGTATCCTCTGCACCCCTATTGGCTGATCCGGGGTCCCTGCACCCAGCTATATTATATGAGGGATTTATTAGTCGTGCAATTGTATGAAGTTGTGTCCTGTGTCTCGGCCCAGGCAGTGTGCAGGGGATTAATGACTGACGTGCGCGCTGAGGTGACACAGAGATGGCGTCGCGCGCTCCCGTGCGTTTCCCTGGCAGCGGAGGCCCGGGTGTGAATAAACACCTGTCACCCCGGAGCGCCCGCAGTGACAGCATGGGGGAGCGCCGCAGGGTCAGCGCCTGGAGCGAGGATGGCGGGGCCCGGGCGGGCGGTGACCCCGGAGGAGGCGGCGGGCGGCTCGTGCCTCTGCTCCGCGGGATCTTCCACGTAGAGAAGACGAGCTGCGACGTGTCCCTGACCTCCAGCCGCCTGCTGTGGAGCCCTATCCGCCCCGACACCCCGGGTGAGTAGTCACAGGGGACTACAACTCCCGGCAGACTGAGAACCTGCAGAGTATATGTTCCCCGGGAAAGGTGTGTGCTGTCTGTGGTTGGGAAAGCTGGGTGACTAGCAGTGCTCTATGTACATTCCTCTAGTTAGTGACTGTAGGTAATAGCTCACTGCCTAATGGTCCATGCAGGAGCAGCCACCCAGCTTTCCCGAGTGCTGATATCCCGAGTGACTGACCTCAGCTGGCCAGTGACTGGAGCTGAAAGTTTATGTCACTTACTTTAGCACATTGCTGCCTTAAAGGGGTTGTACCAGGTGATAGTGTTACCCTTTGTCTACAGTCTGATTGGTTGGGGGTCTAACTGCGGTGACCCCGGATTGTGATCCCTTCTACTGTTGATAGGGAATAGCAAAACTTAAAGGGGTAGTACCAAGAATTATTTTAACAAGTTGAGGCTCAGGGTGTTTTTCATTGTCACTTGTCATGTTTTTTTTTTTTTTGGGGGGGGGGGGGGGGTTTTTAACTTTTGTAACTTTTTTTCTACATTCTTATTTTATAATTATTTTTCGGAATTTTTACTTAAACAAAATTTTAGGCTTAATTTTAAAATATAGAATGAAATGTCTGTTTTAGGTTAACCAGTTGTGGTATAAATGAACAATTTTCGGGTAGATTTTTTTTTTGTGGCTTTGTAAAGGTAGAACGGGTGGTAGGTGGATGTCTGGGACGTGAGGATAGCCCTTTTTAGAGCTAATCCGCTCGTCCCGACTATCTTTTAGAAAACTTTATTACCCTTATATGTAAGTTTTGTTAAGAGGCCACTGGGACGTGCGCATGCAGAACGCCGGCTTCTTGGGCGAGGAGCTGTGTGCCGAAGATCTCAGGGTAGGAGGAGTAAAGAGGCTACTGGGGCGTGGAGTACCCACGACGTGTAGCCTCATGTCCGGCTACTTACATTTTCTAAAAGATAGTAGAGACGTGAGGATTGGGGTGGTGGCACACGTGCCGTCTTGGCTGCGTTTGCAAACGCAAACGCAGACCAAGCCGCACCCACCGGACCGGGCCGAGGCCCGAGTGCATTAGCGATTCTATGGTATGGTTCTATAGTTAAATTAACGCAAAACACCGGCGTCTCGTTCCCGATCGCAGGCGTTACCATAGAAACGCCGATGCGATCGGCCCGCGGCCAAACGCAGCCTTGCAAACGCAGCCAAAACGGCACATGTGCCACCACCCTTAGCTCTAAAAAGGGCTATCCTAAAGTCCCATACATCCACATACCACCCGTTGTACCTTTATAGGTAGAATCGTGGTGGTAGGTTCCCTTTAAAGAGAACTTGCCATGCAGATTAAACCACCCAAAATAAAAACTTCATTAAAAAGGATGATAAAAATCATTGCCCTTATCCCTAAATGGTTCCTCTCCATTGCTGCAATGTTAAAAAATCAGTTTGTAAACTTATATGCAAATCACCTGAGGTGAGTCCAATGTCACTATGTCAGTCCAATGAAGCCCTGCATATTCAGTGGGTAGTACACTGCCCCGCCTCCTTGTTCCTGATTGACAGGTCCTACTGCTACAGAACTGCTGCTATATAAAACATTGAGAGATAGCTCTGTTACATCATTGGCCACTTTGTGTCATGTGACCAGGGTGATGTTATCTAAGGTCATGTTACATTTGCAAAGTCTACCCCATGTATGTATCTGATCACATGAAATCACAGCAACCTCCATGGAGAATAGGGAGGAGTAGAAGTCCATGGAGGCTGCTGTGATTTCATGTGATCGTGCATGGGGGTAGACTTTGCAAATGTAACTTAGTAAAATACCTTAGATAACATGATCCTGGCTTGGATGCCCCCAATCTAATAATGAAGGGATGCTTGAAATTTGAAGGGGTGTTTCAGGTGTGTATTATTATCAACCAATCCTTACGATATGTAATTAGAATCAGATCAGTGGTGAACCGATCCCCGTACCTTAACAGTAAGCTAAATGTTTTGATAGTTTTTAAAGCGCTAAAGAATTTGATGGCGCTATATAAATAAAGATTATTATTATTAATTATTACTATTGTGGTGCTGTGGAACCTACACAGCGCCATGCACTGCATAGTGGTATTGAATGGTACTGCATTTCCATCCTCTTTTAGAGGGAGTAGCAGAAATGGAAACCTTACCCATTTTATATTGATGAGCAAAAGTCAGGGTGCAGTCACAGGGTGCAGTTAAAACTGCATCGCAAGCAGCTTTGAGGTGGTTTTAGGTTGACTTTTGTTGATTTAACAGGTGAAGGACATTTGTGGAACAGGTTTCCCCTTCAGGGTGCGGTTTGCAAGCGCAGACAAAGCGCCCTGTGTGGCGCCGGCCTCAGGGCGCGTTCACACGTTGCGTTTTGACCTGCGTTTTCATTGTGTCAACGCATGCGTTGACATTGCGTTTACAAACGTAAACGGTAATGTAATTAGGCAAATTACCTCACATCAGCTATTGTATATGCGTTTCAAACGCAATGAAAACGCAACCAAAACGCAACGTGTGAATGCGCCCTGAGAGAACATACAAACTCTTTGCAGAAGTTGACCTGGGTGGGATTCGAACCCAGGACCCCAGCGCTGCAAGGCAGAAGTGCTACTCACTCACTAGCCACCGTGCCGCCCTGCATCAGCCTGATCACACGTGTTTCCAGTGATTAGTAACACACGTGGCGTTTTTGATGTGTGTTTTTATTGCTTTTTTGCATCCTTGTAAAATGCCTCAGTTTTTTTTCGCCCATGCTTTTTTTGAGGTGCGTTTTCTTAGCGGTTTTGAAAATGGTTGCGATTACACGCACAAACTGCAGGGAGATCAAGATCGTTTTTTACAAATTCCAAGAGACACAGCTGCAAGCAACTATCAAACTTCAAGCGTGCTTGCGTTTTCAATGCGTATGAAATCTTGACCAAAACTCCACGTGTGTCACCGGCCTATCCAGACCCCAGAGCTTTGTATAATTTAAATGCAATACACGGGAGGGGGCTGGGTAGCAATTGCACGTGTTTCCTTGTAAATGCATATTCGATGTGGCCAATCCCACCCCCTGGCGTTGTGTTATGAAACGAAAGCTTGCGGCACGTGTGACTGTGGCCAAAGGGTGAAGACACACGTGGCATTTTTGGGCCGTTTTTAGTTAGTGCGTTTTCAGATCCTTAAAAACGCATGCATTTTTGTCCGGTTTTCCGAATTAAAAACGGACAAAAAAACCCATGCGTTTTTAAAAAACGGATGCTTTTTTTAACGATCTGAAAACGCACTAACTAAAAACGGCCCAAAAACGGCCTAAAAACGTCACCCAAAGGGTGCGGTCAGACGGTGCAATTTAAAACACACTGCCAAACACATGCGTTTTAAAAAATTTGTCTGCTTTGAATCCGTTTTTCTGCATTTCTGGACGTGTAAGCAGCTGATGGTGATGCAGTTGAACATGCAATGTGTGACCGCACTCTCAGTGCCAGAAAACCGCTGTATATTCAGGTGATGTGTAGTTTTCTTGCTTCAGAAAACTGCAGGAATCAGACAATGACAGGAGTTTTATCATTTTCTGTTTTTAGGGTTCTGAGCAGAGCAACACTAGAACAGCGCTAAACACTGTGTAGTGGAGGGGGTAGGTACTGCAGTACTCAATTAAAGCACAAAAGGGGGCATTTATTATTGGCTTTATGACAGTTTTTAAAATCGTGCACCAAAAATAATAAATGCCCCCATAGTTTCTGGAGTCAGATCCTTACCTGATATTACTGACTACCGCTGGATAGCAGAGGATAGCTATTGTTCTTCTGGCTCACATTGGGACCTCTATGGCCGCTGCTGGGGCCAGACAAAGGACACTTGAACTAACAAGGAGAACAATTGTCCTGCACATGGCCGGTCACAACATTGTAGCGCTGTATCCCTAGAGCTATATACACACAGGGTCCTGTCCTGGCTATCAGGTTCCTATTGAAGGCAGCATTTCTCAGGCTTCCTAGGACACACTGAAGCCTTGTATTGGAAGTTCTGGTGTTGACCTTATAGATCTGCCCTAAAACAAACTCAGCTTTGCCTGAGGTGACTGGGGTCAGCCATGTGAGCAGTGTAGTGACTGCAGGTCAAATGCATATAGAGGGCTTATCTATGGCGGCATTTCTATATCATTTACTTGTCCTTATGTTCTGTTTGTGCTTCACCTATCACTTCTTTATAGTGTATAGAACCTTCATATAGAACCTGTGTGATACATCATAAAGTAAGATGGCCATAGGGATTCTGCCTCTTCTCTCCAAAACCTCAGACTATTTAATTGATTTCTTAGTACTAGAACCTAGTAACAGAGTCTTATATACAGCAGAGAACTATTCTTCTTGTTATATCAGGATCACAGCAATGCTCTCTCCTGCTTCCTCCTTGTATAAGGAAGTCATTATAGCGTCTCCATGGACTCTTCTGCAGCTTCTGCCTCCTTTCTATTTGTAACTACAAGCATAGTGTTATATATGTGAAAATTTGTCATCCTCTTCCTACTGCTCATGTCACGGTATCTTATTTAAAGGCACGCAGAATATATATCACTAAACTAGCAGCCCCCTCAGGGAGGGTATGAAATGTCCTTTCTTTTCCGCCCATATGTGAAATCTCGCTCAGTCACCTATGAAAAAGTAATTTCCAAATTCATGTGAGCCGAGAAGAGTCACCCGTTGCCTAAGATGAGGCTGTAAGAGGCGCCCCAATCTTGAGGTCCACACTCCACCACATATTGGCTTTGGAAATTAACGGATTTTTTTTCCTATGCTGCGTCTGTTGCACCATATTTATGAAGTGGTATGCCACAATATTGGTGTTTTTCCACACATTTTTCTTTTTTTGGGTGCACAATTTTGTCCGACACTTTTCCTGCGCATCAAGTTTTCCGACACGTTTTTGACACAATTTTAGGTGCAGATTTACAGCTGCAAAGTGCTAGTTTACAAAATTCTAAGCCTTTTCGGTCCGAATCACACACTTTCGTCAGGTTACCTGACGTTTTCCGATTTGGGCAGAATTGCCCCGGGATTTTGGTGCACGCGATCGGATCAGCGCCAGCTGACACGCGACAGAAATCGGGGGGGGGGGGGGGGGGGGGGGGGGGGGGGGCGTGGCCGTCGGACAACCCGACGGATTCGGAAAAACTGCTGAATTTTAAAAAGGGACGAAGAAGGTTAACTCCGCTGGATCTTGGCGCAACAGCGACACCTTGCAGACCGGAATCGGAGAATGCGCCGCTGGATCGCGACTGGACAGGATAAGTAAATATGCCCCATAGTTGGGAATGTGAGCTGCGGATAAAGATCTGGTTGTATGTTGGAGCAGGCCACTATCATGAGATGAGACCCACCGGACCCAAAGATCTGGAGGAAGGCCAAGAAACCTGCAAAGGGCCAATTATTCAGAGGGGATGAAATTCCTGTTGTGTGGATCTGCCAGTACACCCTATTCTAAAGGGAACCTGTTACCAGGTTTTACCCCTCTAACTACAGTCCCCTAGGTGGGGATGAATGTCCTTTGTAAACTTCCTCTTTTAAATCTTTTAATCAACATTACCTACGAACAAATATCTTCCAAAAGTAAGGCAAATATGACTCTTCCATCTATTTTCCTATGAGAAGAGTCAAGTTTAGTGGTCATAGAGGTAGTGTCACTTCACAAGTCCCTATCTTTGGTTTGGTAGTACCGATAAAACAAACTTTTTGCGCATATTAAAGATAAGAATCTCATCTTTCAAACCCATTACGGTTCTGTGAGTACAAACAGGGATACAGGCATTTTAAAAAATGGAAAAACTAGAAGGACACTTCATACCCTGCTAGTAGTTTTAGTGGGGAATAAATCTGGCAACAAAGTCTCTTTTAAATGGTTTTCTATCATTTTGGTAGAAAGTGAATTAAAATAACATGGTCAGACATTAAATAGTCACACCACCTCTTATACAAAGGGACCAGGAGAGGAGCAGGGGGGTAAAGGGTTTTATGTGCTCCTTATACTAGACGATCCATCCTATGGGGTGAATGGAGAGTTTTAATTGGAGTGTGGCGATACAACCAATACATTATGGAGGGAGCTGTCTAGAATAGAAGTCCAAAATACTCTTTAGGATCATGGTCCCGTCCTCCGCCTCCTTGCTCCATTCGCCAGGATGACTTGAGTGATGCAAATGCTCTCTTTCTGCTGCAGCAGGATGTAAGTTGTTTAGAATGCTGCTGCAGGGAAAGAGGTAATATTGGACTTTGGCCATTATCAGAAGACCATTCCTAGTATATAACATGGCTGTGCCCTCCCCAGCTTTCTCTCTGTTTCTGTAGAGCAGTGATGGCAATATGGAGTGTGACATCGACTATATCAGTTTCCTCCTCCTTATTTTGAGCACTGCACCTAGTAACGGAGTCATATACACCGTAGAGTAATAACAGATGAGAACAATGCTTTACCCTTCTTCCTCCTTGGTAAGGAAGTCATTATAGAGTCTCCATGGATCTTCTGTAGCTTCTCTCTCTTATTTTTGCTTGGTGATATGTTTACACGCAGAGACATACATAGATGCTGATAAAACCAATAGTTGTAAAAAACAAACGTCTTTCTCCTTCAACACAAGTAATTGTTTATTAAACATTGTGCTGATATCAAACTGCCATAAAGGATGGATGGGCAGGTAAGTACCATAACACATGCGCAGCAGTAAGTGACATAACAAACTGCTTGTTTGTAACAGGTGAGCGCCGAATGCACACAGCAAAATCATGCCACCATAATACATTGCTGCAAGATCAGGTAAAGCCAAATTACATTGTGCAGCAGCAGGTAATGGCAATAATACATGCTGCAGCAGCAGTGAGGACCATATACTTTGCTGCTGCAGCAGGTAAGTGCAGCAACACAATGGGGGCACGTGTTACTTACCTGTCGGAGGCGTTCCCCCGAAGTGCATTGTTCGACGCTAAGGTTTGCTGGAGTTCCCTTCTCTTATCCTGGTGCATGTCTTGCGACACAATTTTAAACCGCATCAGTAGGATCATCCGTACGGACCTCCCCCCCATTTCTGTGCATGAAGCCCAGCGGGATTGTTCCAAATCGATCGTGTGCGACACACAATCCCCTTCTAAATACCTGTCCAGCCGTTGGCAATCCCTGAAAACGTTGGAAATGTGATCTGCGGACCCTTAGTAAATAAGCCCCAATGTTGCATCATCAATGAGCTCCATATCCAGCTGCTGCAGAAAGACAAGCACACTGCTGCAGCAGTGAGGAGCACTACAACACCCTGTACTTAACACACTGCGACAACGGTAAGTACCATAACAGACTGCGCAGCATCAGTTCAGCGCACCATAGTATATTGCGGCAACACAGACAAAAAACCCATAACACCCTCCTGCAGCAGGCAAGCACCATGATGCTGCAGCAGTTAAGTAAGTACATAACACACTGCCAGCAGTAGACAAAAGCTCATGGTACTTTTGCAGCTGCAAGTAAAAGCCATAATAACATTGCTGCAACAGCAGACAAGCACCCATAGCACCCTGCTGCAGTATCTGGAGTATTATAATTATGCAACAGCAGACAAGCACCATGCACCCTGCTGCCAGTATCAGGTAAGTATCATAATACATGTGCGGCATCAGGTAAGCACATACCCCCTGCTGCAGCATAAATAGCGCCATAACACACTGCAGCATAGTGAGATGGGTTATCTGCTTCTATATGTGAGACTGCTGCACCAGTTACCGTGAAGTTGATCCAGGATTGATATGGAAGGTAGAATAGTATCTACCAGGGATTACACTATGGTCATGTGAGACAGTGGGGTAACTTACTATATAAAGTCATTCACATGACGAAAATACTTTATTACCCATTGTAACATAAAATAAAGTAGGTAACTCCCTGCACCTCCCATTAGCAACACCCCCTGCGTCTCATTGGTTGGACATTAATAGTTAACTTCTTGGTTTATAGCTTTAAATGCAGAGCATGAATATTCTGCTGTGATAAATTGTTTCCATCCTAATGTTTACTGTTTGGAGACACTTTGGTATAATGTGATACAAGTGATGCCCCCTATAGCCGTATCATTGTTAATGAGTCCCCCCACATCATAGCAGCACATGTAATCGGGTAGATTGCTATAAAAAACCGCAACAAAAGACAGAAAGAGATCCTGAAATAATTAATTCTGAGTGTATCTCTTCTGCAGAGGCTCTTTGTGAAAAGATGTGATTGAATGATGAATGAACTCTTTAGTCTGTTTTGTTTGGATACCTAACGTAGACATCTGTAGTTATAAGGCAGGCGGTGAAGGGGAATAGTGCTGGACGCTCCGTGCTTCCCTCTGCTGTATGATCAGCCACATATTCTCATTGTCTATGGTAACATTGGATAAATCCGGGATCACAAGGCCACTTTTTATGGATCCTTCCTATTACTGAGTTAGTACCTGATGATTGCAGTGTCTTTATTTCTACAGGTACCTGTTATTAACATTGCTTCAAATATATCGCATATATTATAGCAATAGTATTTCTTCCTTCCTCTACCCTAAAATGTATCACAGTGCAGGGACAATACAAACAGTTGATGTCACCAGTGCAAGGATAATACACACAGCGATGTCACAGTACAGGGATAATCACACAGTGATGTCACAGTACAGGGATGATAATACACACAGCAAATGTCAACAGTACAGGGATAATACACACAGTGATGTCAATAAGGGAATTCACACAGTGAGTTCACAGTACAGAGATATATACACGATATAAACGGTACAAATAATACACACAGTGATGTCACAGTACAGGGGTAATACTACACAGTTGATGTCACAGTACAGGGGTAATACACACAGTGATGTTGAACAGGTGTTAGAGGGGTAATAACCACAGTGATTTGCAGTACAGGGGATAATACACACAGTGACTGTCACAGTACAGGGATAATACACACAGTGATGTACGCAGTAGTACACGGAGGTAATACACACCGTGATGTCACAGTACAGAGATATACACACAGTGATGTCACAGTACAGGGAATAATGCACAACAGTAAGTCACAGTACAGGGATAATACACCAGTGAGTCCCAGTACAGGATAATACACACAGTGTGTCACAGTACAGAGATACTCACACCAGTGTGGACAGGTAACACGGGATGATAACACAAAGTGATGTCACAACAGGGATACTACAATCAGTGATCACAGTACAGTATAATACACAATGATGTCACATTACAGGGAAATGCACACATTGATGTCCAGTACAAGGGATAATACACACATGGGGATCACAGTACAGGGATAATACACACAGTGGTGTCACAGTACAGGGATAATACACACAGTAATATCACAGCACAGTGATAATACACACAGTGATGTCACAGCACAGTTGATAATACACACAGTGATTGTCACAGCACAGTGATAATACACACAGTAATATCACAGTACAGGGATAATAACACAGTAATATCACAGAACAGGGGATAATACACACAGTGTGTCACAGTACAGGGATAAATACACACAGTGATGTCACAGTAATAATAATAACAATAATAATAATCTTTATTTATTAGTGCCATCAATTCTGCAGCACTTTACAAACCATAGGACATATACAAATACCGTATATATCATTACAGAGTACACCAGTGATGTCACAGTGCAGGGATAATTCACACAGTGATGTCACAGTACAAAGATAATATAAATAGTGATGTCACAGTACAGGATAATACAGTTATGTCCAGTACAGAGATAAAATATGATGTCACAGTAACAGATATATAACAGTGATCTTATAGTTCAGAGTTTATTATGATGTCAAAGTACAGGTATAACACACGTGATGTCACAGTACAGGGATAATAACACAGTGATATCACAGTACAGGGATAATACACACAGTGATGTCCACGTTACAGGGATATCACACAGTGATGTCACACTACAGGGAAATACACACAGTGATATCACCAGTACAGGAATAATACACACAGTGATGTACAGTACAGGGATAGACACACAGTGATGTCACCGTACAGGGTATACTCACACAGTAATATACAGTATGGGATAATACACACAGTGCTGTCACAGTACAGGGATATATCACACAGTGATGTCACAGTACAGGGATATACACATAGTGATGTCACAGCACAGGGATAATAACACAGTGATGTCACAGTACAGGGGTATACACACAGTGTGTCACAGTACAGGGATAATACACACAGTGATGTCACAGCACAGGGGATATACACACGTGATTGTCACAGTACAGGGATTAATACACACAGTGATGTCACAATACAGGGATAATACACACAGTGATGTCACAGCACAGGGATAATACACACAGTGATGGTCACAGTACACGGAAATACACACAGTGATGTCACAGCATAGGAATAATACACACAGTGATGTCACAGTACAGGAATAATACCAACAGAAATATCACAGTACAGGAATCACTACACACTGTGATGCACAGAATAGGGAATAATACCACAGTGAGTCACAGTACAGGAATAAACCAGTAAATCACATACAGGAATAAAAACACAGTGATGTCAAGCATGGGATAATACACTTTGTGATAACCAGAAATCTTGTATTGAGTGTATGTTGCACACATCTTACAGTAAAGTTCAGTGGATTGAGGTAAATTATACATGCTGCCTCTACTGTAGTTGACATAGGCCCCTTTATAGATGCCCCTGGCAAGCTGCTACACCTGCTATCCTGGTATAACACTCATAATGCAATAAACTTATAGAATCTATACTTTGCCTCATATGCTGAAATAGATTTTTTGGAGAATGAAGGTTAATGAATTAACAATGTAAGGCAAACATTGCCGAATATGGAGAAAATTCAGATTTACTATTATAATTGGCTGGCTCTGCGTTTTTTAAGCACAAAACCACAAACCTCACCTCAGCTTATAGCCAGTCAAGAAGAAAAAAAACACCAACCAAACTAAACACGTACACCCTCCAACACCCCCCCACCCCCCCAGGCAGGTCATCTTCTATACGGCGATGCTCCGGCATCGGCTCCATGCCCCACGCTGTCCGATGCAGGATCGTGACGACAGACGCTCCATGACATTTACTATGTGCACACGGCATCGCACACACTGAGACGGGGGGGGGGGGGGGGGTTATTCGGAAGGTGAGTACCATGTTTGTTTTTTTACTACAGGCCCTTATATTGGCTACACATATAATACAGGCGATGCCAGCTAATACGCAGGGGGCTGCCCGGCTATATACTGCAGGGGGCTGGCATGCTATATATAATACAGGGGCTGGCAGGCTATACTCACAGCGGGTGGCAGGCTATATACTACAGCGGGCGGGCAGGCTATATAACAGGGGGCTGGCTGGCCATATACTACGGCTAGGCATATACTACAGGGGGCTGGCTGGCTATATACTACGGCAGGCTTATACTACAGGGGGCGGGCTGGCTATAACTACGACAGGCTGGCAGGCTAGTGTCACAGCGGGTGCTGGGCTATATATTGGGGAGGGGTAATGCATTCCTACCCCCCTCGGCTTATATCCGGTCAATAGGTTTTGCCAGTTTTGTGTGTTAAAACGGGGGTCCAGCTTATATTGGGTCGGCTTACACTCAAGTATATACGGTATATACAATATGCTGTTGTCTAAACACATTAAAAGTGAGACAAAGGCAACATAAAAGAACACATATGACTAAATGAGTCTGTTACACATTCTAAGCCCATACATGGTGACTAATAGAGTCAGTCAGGAGCCCAAACAGAGCGCCGCCCTATAGGAGCATCCCCAGATCTGGAACGACATATGCAAGTGATAGCATGTTTGAATAAAATATTTCTGATTTGACTTACGTGTGTATTATAGTCCAGAGACGGCTTTAACATGGTTTATATAAATATATAAGTTATGTAAGAACTTGTCCTGTAACTTTGTGACAAGTAATAATAAATTAGATGTCCTCAATCCATTATATGATATATTCTCCAGGTGTAAGCCCCCGGCCGTGAGCTTATGAGTGGTGAGATATTGGATGTAAATAATCTGTGTGTGAACATCTGCCATTTTTTGTCATGGTCACATTATAATTGCCTCCCGCTAGGTTAGTTATCTAAAGTACATCAAGTTGCAGACATCTGTTTCTGATATTTCACTCTTACTTGCTGCTGCTGCTGCTGCTTATTCCAATATTGTTTTCCGTTGTGGAATATTGAATATGTAGTGATTGATTATGTTTTTTCTTGGAATAAGCAAGATCAACAGTGTTCCCAAAACAGAGCCACACCTGCCATGGTTTGTGCTGGATTGCAGCTCATATATGTATGTGTTGAGTGGAGCTTAGTTCTTATATACCACACTACCCATGGTCAGTGGAGGAGCTGTTTTTGGAAGACAGAATCAATGGGGCACATTTACTTACCCATCGGAGGAGTTCACTGAAAGTGCATTGTCCGACGATTTAAGCACTGTGCCGCGATTCACTAAGACGTGCGCCTGAAAATCAGGAATGTGTCACTCCCCGCTCAGGTCCGCTGGAGTTCACCTTCTTCTTCCTGGTGCATGTAAGTGCATGTCTTGCACACAATTTGAAAGTTAACTCTCGCGGTCAGTCCGATCGTCAGTTTGTACGACGGCCACTGTCCCGATTTTGTCACATGAAAGCCAGCGGAGCTGCGTCCACATACGATCACGCACGACACAATCCCAGCGCAGACACATGTTAAATACCTGACCAAGCCATGCCATTCCCGAAAACGTTGAACAGTCCGTCAAAAAGTGGTCAGCGACCCTTAGTAAATAAGCCCCAATGTCTTTCAAACTCCGGCCAGGCCTGGGAAAGTTGGGTGATCAGAGGATCTGGAAAGGTCAAAGACAAATGCGCGTAGGAATCAAGTGGTGCGTATATTTTAGGTGCCAGTGTGAATGGAGGGACCAAGGTTTTGGAATCTAAGCTGTTTAGATGAAATATTGACGCTATTTACTGAAGTTCAGTCAAATATAAGTTGATGGTTCCTGTTTCAACTCCCAAGTGGCGCCATGGTTCCAGGGATCGAATGCCCTTGGCAAGAGTAGTACAGTAAGATTATTCTGGCACAGGCACAGACAGGGCCCACTTTATGTACAGTATGGAAGTAGTGTATGGAGACAGTTAACTGATCTCCGCCCCCCGATGATGGCTAGGATCGGGCACTCTAATCCAATATGCCGGCGTCCATGTACTTCTATATAAGTTTATACATGTACAGTTGATTGTTGGAAGGGATTAAATGATAAACTGTCACCAGGGATGTCATTTTAGGTGTTGACCAGTTCCAATAGCCTAAGCTAACACTGATTTAAAAATGCTTTTGTCACAAACGGAATGATTGCGGACCTTTTTTGCATTGCCTGGCTCCTGCCAGGAGCATGTAGTGAGTCCCTGTGAGAGGGGTAAGCTGTAGCCTTGTGTGCTTTGTTTGTTTCCTCTTACATTATTTTTCTCCTCACCATCAACCCCCCCCCACCAGCCTAATGCACATGGCCAGGATGGGGGGAGAGAAGAGAGGATCTGGATGATATGGGGAGGAGAGGGAGCGCACACACAGGCAGTAGCTGACCTCCCCGCAAGGACTACCACTGATGCTGGCAGGGTCCAGGTAATGGGATAAAACTATAAAGTACTGAAATTATTCAAAATGCTGACAAAGGCATGCATGCTTTAAAGGGGTTTTCTGTTTGGAAAAAAAAATAAACAAAGGCTTTAGAATGGGTTTCAAAAAATAAAAGAAGCATTACGTACCTCATTGATCCCTGTTGCCTGTTCTGAGTTTTCTGCCCCATCCTACTGGTCAGAGACTGATTCTTGTGATTTTTCAAACGGTTATCAGCCCAATCACTGGGCAGGGGTACCTACTGCCCAGTGATTGGGCTGAGCCGCAACTTCCTGGTGTAGAGATGATGCAGTAAAGGAAGTTATGGGAAACCTGGGAAAATTTCAAAGTGGTGCTGAGGCCTTTAAAAATTTCCATCCCTTTAAGGGACCTACCACCACAAATCTACCTATAAAGGTAGATTGGGTGGTAGGTGGATCAATGGGGCGTGAGGATAGCCTTTTAAGGGCTAATCCTCACATCCCTGCACTTTTGAATAACTTTTTTAGATATGTATTAAAATTTACTTAGCGGGCTACTGGGGGTGGAGTAGCCGCAATGAGATTAACCGAGGCGGTACTCCACGCCCCGGTAGCCACTTTACCCCTCCTACTCACCCATCTTCGGCGCGTAGCTGTGCGCCCTCGTCGGCGTTTTGTTATTCGCCACTGCCATGCGCGAAGAGCAGGCCCGCGCCTGGGGTCACTGCTCCGAAACGGCGCAGGCCTTCTTCTGCGCATGCAGTAGCTGCGCGACCGAAGATGGGGGTGAGTAGGAGGGGTAAGTGGCTACCTGGGCGTGAGGTAGCCGCCTAGGTAATCTTCAGATGCGGCTACTCACACGTCCCAGTAGCCGCATAAGTAAATTTGAATAAAATACTAATAAAAGTTATCAAAAAGTGCGAGGGACGTGAGGATTAGCCCTTAAAAGGGCATCCTCACGTCCCATTGATCCACCTACCACCAATCTACCTTTATGGTAGATTTGTGTGGGTAGGTGCCCTGTACAAAACTCAACTTGTTTTTCATATAGGAAGTAGTTTCTGTAGTGAAGAGTAAATTATGGAACATGACTCATTGCTTATTCACAGGCGGCATGAGGGTAATCTACACAAGGCACATCTCAAGGTCTATTTTATCATTATATATGCTTCATTCTATGGATTTGGATGTATTTTTGGAATTTTCCTCATCACACATTTTGCCCGTTGAGACACGGATGCCCCTTGCTGCACATAATTTAAGAAGGCAGATGTGTTGTGTGTACTGATACCTATATTGTCACACAGCATAAGGAAGTGCTATGATTACAGACACCATCTGATTTCATGATGGGTCACGTTTCCTGCCACATCTGCCTATGTTTTTGCACAGATGACCCCTGGAAATCTGTTAGTTTGTGGTGGTATATGAAGTTTCATGTGAATTGTATCCTCGCCGCCAACAGTTTGACAAACTAGCTGCTTCCCATCTACCAGCCCAAAGGGATTATGTGGTAAATATTGTCAATATCTCGATTCGCATTTGTCACCAAGACACCCGGCTGCGCACATCCACAGCCTTGAAGTGACATGTTAACTCATTGCCGAATCAATGGAGGGAAGTGCGTACAGAAGGGAATGCATTGTACACATTCATGGCGGTGGCACCACATTCAATTATATAACCATATACTTTACGCTTATATTAGCAAGGAGTCACACACTGCAGAGAGTAGTATAACAGTATATATTTAGTGTTTCGACCAAGCAACTATTAGTTTTACAAGGTATCGATAGAGGAACGTTATTGTTGACCCAGGAATAGAAGCAAAAGAAATGCGAACCTAGGATTAATCAATAAATATTAATAAGGTTATTTCTGGATCTGGCCTGAGAGTGTATCAGAATATTCCTTAATGGATACCTACGCATATGCACCTTATAGACATGGCCGTGTAGAGGACTACAAGGATCTGCCATAACCGTGGCTAATTGTGCCCACAGCTTCTATAAAGCATGTCATGTGCAGCACCCTGAGATTTCTTTCAATTGACATGGGTGGGTACGCTGTGCAGCTACGCATGTCGGCAAACTGTAGTCCCAGGCTGCGATGAACATACGTAACATCATGTTCATGGTCTTCCTTACTAGAAGGTGTGATAGTCCTCTTTGTATTTTTGTGGTGAATTGGGCTTATTGGTGGGCTCCATTGGACACCCAGTTCCTCAGCAGATCAGCTCTTTCCAGCTAATGGTTAACTTAAGTGATGGACGGCAGTCCAGTCAGCAGCTGCTGGGGGAGCATCACGGAACTCCGTATATATCTGCCCTGTTCCATTACCCCTTGCTGGTTATACTTACTTAGCTTTGTGTTATCTGTGCTGTCATTATACTGTGGTTATTCTGGTTTTCTGATTTTGGGTTATTTAACCTTTGATTATTCTTTTGTACTGTATATGCTATCTTTAACGTTTCCTGGACCTCTGATCTCACTGTGCAAGTAGTTTTGTTTTGGTTCTCACTTTGGCGTAGGGGCGTTGTCGACCAGTTATTGGGCCACGAGTTAGGGTGGCGCCTGTAAGTAATCAGGTGACCGTTTGGGGGGCTTAGTTCAGGCTCAAGTTCTTGTCTGTCATCCCAGTCTCCCATTACAATACTTTTTTATGTGACATGAGGCCTTTGTGTGTAATACAGTCACACACCCATCATATTAAACACATCCTACCACACATAAACTGTGCCATTAAACTGGTTTGACTCATGGCTGCTCCAGAAGGCACATTGTCTATGTGGTCTCCGAGTGTTCACCCTTCAACCCGATACAAAGATCTGAACCACAGGTTGATGCACTTCCAGTTTGTTGAGGTTGACCCCAATGAGCCAAGAGACATCAATGACTTGCATTTACCCACAAGAGCAGAGCCACAGAAATGTTGGTAGTGTATATTATATTGGTCAGACATCCCCATAGTCCGATTTTGCCTACCAGTTTAGATGGGACCGTCTCAAGCTAACTACTCAATGGGCACTTACCCATGTCTATTCCCGGATCCAGCGAGTCGTCCGTGATCCAGCGGGCGTTCCGACGGGATTCGGGCCTGACGCGGTTCACTAAGGTCGTGCGCCCGATATCCATTATCCCGGGAAAAATTGGCGCAATTGGAAATCATCAGGAAACCCCGACGAAAGTGCGCGATTCGGACGCTTTTTTACTTTAGCCGTCTTTAAACATCCCTCTTCTGCCTTTCAGGCCGAATATAGCCAAAAGAAACGATAAATTATAAAATAGATAAAAAATGAAATAATTTTTTTTGTGCTAAATCAAGCCAAAATTTTCTCATATGAAAATATAACAATACAAAAAAAATAAAAAATTACAGTGGCAGATCTGCTGCTTCTTTTTTCTTTTTGCATTCCTACTAAAGGGGCGTCAAAAAAGCACAAACATTATTTAACCGACAGAAGAAAAGCAAACCAAAAACGATTTCTGAAGAAAACTTCATTGAGGCCAGATTATTCCTTGTACACCAGTTTTCAGATTAGAAGTAAATAAACAAGTCACAATTGTGGCCACATGTCATAGAAAATCAACTTGTGCCGCCAGTGGGGAATAAGGTGAGTTAGTGCTTATGTAGTAGTTAAAATCTGGCTAAAATCTGGTAGTAACTAATTTTTTTTATATGAACAAAAAAAGACCAAAATAATAAAGCTCTACTTTTTATGAATGCACATTTATTATTGCGATTTGCAAATAAAAACAACCCAACTCGCTCCATTTTCCACTAAAAAAAACGAAATCACTACATTTCTCCCAAAAAAAACCCAATCACTTAATAGATGATAAACAAATTACTTTAATCCATAAATTCTATCACTGAGAAGCATAACTTATCCTGCAAAAAACAAGCCTCCCACTGCTAGATAGGAAAAAAAAAAAGTGCGGCCGTTATGATATTGATTATTCTAATACTGAATTTCAGTCCTATATATTAATACATCCAGCATCCATCATATGCAGATGACAAATTTATCTTTATTTTTTTTTAAGGGTAAACCAAATTTGCTTAAAGAAAAGCTTTGCACTCTATGGTGTCTCTCTCACTAGTACACTGCATGCTTGCCCTGGACTTCTGCTGGGGATTATGTGGCTTTGGATGCTAAAACGTGTGACCTTTCTGTCCTGAAACATATATGAGGTCCGCCAGAGTTCACCTTCTTCTTCTGGTGTAGTTAAGTAATTGTTAAATCCCGCGCATAGTTCAAATCCGTTGTATCGTTCGGCGGCCAACCCCCGATTTGTAGTGGAAGACGGCCAATTGCGACACAAAACGATCGCATGTGACACAATCCTCGGCCGCGATCCCTGAAAAATCGGAAAACCGATGTGGCCACGGGACCTTAGTAAAAATAAGCCCAAAAACTCTGTAAGGCTGCTTACAATTGGCCCAAAGCAGGGAATATTCCTTCCGGACCTCCGTGCGTCCGGTGTAGCTATTGACGATGATCCGGGTCCTGTGCTGACTTCACTACTGCCCCCTGTTGGTACAACCCTGTTTCCAGTCGCCATGCTGGACCAGATAGTGTAGAGTTGGTGAATCGTTCAAATCAAGAAAATAGTAATGAGGGATCCATGGGGTTGAGAATAGTTTTTTTCTATCTTTTTATGAGGGGAACGGAGGACTTTAGATATTAGTTTGTCACTATGAAGCCCCTTAGATATAAGGACTTTATAAGCATTAAACACATAGGCAGAAACTAGCATGGTTATGTTGTAGAGTATCCGGAACCTCTGGATTGTCAAGTCACTATATCATAGTAGAGGCTTGGAGTGCCTTTCGACAGACATGGGAAAAACCCATAATCGCTATTATTCAGAATGCCAAACACCATGGGCGCTGCAAGGTCATGTATATGGGTGTGTTATATACAACAAGTGAGCCGCGGTGCTGACGTGTGTCCATGCAGGAATGCATACATGCAGAAGATAGAAGAAGGGACATTTATACCGGCAGATGTTTCCATCTCCACCATTTCGTCTCCTAGAGACTAATCTTTTCCGAGCACAAGCCGATTCTTAGAAAAACAAACATTCGGCAAATAGATGGCATGAAAATCCTGACATCGCATTAAATAACTGTAACTGAATGAAGTGTTCTTTTTTGCGGAACCTGAGCATCTTGTTATGTTAGGGACAAGGGGATAATGTATTAGATTAAATTGTGCATTGGCGGCCGATGGCTTAAATAACTCTTTTTCCAGCGGGAGAGAGATATGGAGAAGTATACCGTATATCTGATTTCAGGTATCGTGCTGCTATAATTAACCATATAAGCAACACATAGGAGCTTAAAGAGGATTAATTTGACTAATTGGAAAGGACAAATGAAAGAGGAGGTAACCAGGTATTTTAAAGGGAGACTGACCATACAAACAAAATGCAAACAGTATAGATCTATCATTATGTGTGTTGTTAGCAGCAGCAGGAATAGGAAAATGCAGTTATATTCCAGGATTGTAGCTGGAGTCTCTGGTGCACTGGTGTGTGAGATCTCTCACTTAGCACAGCACAGCCCCCCCCCCCCCTTGACTTGTGTGGTATTCAACAGCAAGGGGGGGGAGGAGGTGCATGAGAAGTACATAAAAAGATCTCACAACCGTGACCAGTCACAGTACAATCCTGGGAATATAAATGCATTTTCAATGCCTTCAGCTTACTAAAAACATCAAAAGGCTAACACAGACCACCAAGGTGGCTTCCAACCCTGTTGTGGCTTTTTTTTATTTGGGACCACCGGCACCACTCCTGATATGGGCAGAGGGGGGTGGAGTATAACATTGTAGCCACTCAGAGAATGGGAAGGATGGCTCAAATCTGCCAAGTAGGGTTCCTACAAGGGGGGTTAGAGCGGTTAGCCATCCCTATGATCCTCCATACCCTAATAAGATTTACACCCATAGTCTTCATGTAACAACACGGTCCCAGTATGATGTATGAAGATTACATACACGCTACAGAAAAGATTGTTGAATGTGTATAGAGATCGCATGCTATTCATGTGCAGTGCGGTTACCTTACTACTCGATACAGGCCAGATGACCTCAAACTAATAGGAAGAAAGGCATAACAAGTGTTGAGAAACAGAGGTGCACCAGTATGACAGAGGACCAACACATTTACCAAAAGATGACCACAGCATGGAGCAGGCAACGGAGAATAAAAGGTACTCTTTAACTAAGCAGCTTCTGGTCCCGGGTGGTGGCATACTATGGGTGACCACCTATTAGTGACCCGAGGCCGGTTGATGGGTGGGGATAAGCCGTGGGTGGTATGATAGGGGGCTCCACTAGCATCGGAGCGGCCGACCTTAGCAGTACAGAAAGGATGACGGCATTAACCAGTCTAGTGACCTTATTGGCATGTTGTCACCGCTGTGGGACATAAAAGATACTGTATACACACTCGTGTAACATAAGTGGGGGGGGGGGGGGGATTTAGAGAGGTTTGAGTTCGTCGGTTGCCGGATTTAGCATATGTACCACTACTATAACATATGGTTGTGACCACCAGGGGAATTGTGATATTTCACTTTCCACGCAATCCCCCCAAGGGGGAGTGCTGGGGGCTGGGAGAATGTATGTTAGGTTGGAGTGCGCTCCACATCTGACCATGCCTGGCCAATGGCCGTGGCTGCCTCAGCCGCGGTCCGGTGAGGGCTTTTTGCAATTCTATGCACGGGAGGAACTGGTGTCCGGGGGAACGCCGGGGGGGGCAGCTAGGCCGGTGGGGTACCATGCATATGGGTTCTGTTTACCTGACTTTACGACTTGATGGTCAGAGTAGGGTGGTGATCATGGATAGCAGAATCACCATTAAAAAACACACAATGATGATGATTCTGAGGGGGGGTCTCATTACTCTCCCCTTTTCCCCAGTGTCTCCCGTACACTTTATCCTCGGCAGGTTGGGTCTTCGCATTTCTATATCATTTACTTGTCCTTATGTTCTGTTTGTGCTTCACCTATCACTTCTTTATAGTGTATAGAACCTTCATATAGAACCTGTGTGATACATCATAAAGAAAGATGGCCATAGGGATTCTGCCTCTTCTCTCCAAAACCTCAGACTATTTAATTGATTTCTTAGTACTAGAACCTAGTAACAGAGTCTTATATACAGCGGAGAACTATTCTTCTTGTTATATCAGGATCACAGCAATGCTCTCTCCTGCTTCCTCCTTGTATAAGGAAGTCATTATAGCGTCTCCATGGACTCATCTGCAGCTTCTGCCTCCTTTCTATTTGTAACTACAAGCATAGTGTTATATATGTGAAAATTTGTCATCCTCTTCCTACTGCTCATGTCATGGTATCTTATTTAAAGGGACGCCAGAATTTATATCACTAAACTAGCAGCCCCCTCAGGGAGGGTATGAAATGTCCTTTCTTTTCCGCCCATATGTGAAATCTCGCTCAATCACCTATGAAAAAGTAATTTCCAAATTCATGTGAGCCGAGATGAAGCTGTAAGAGGCGCCCCAATCTTGAGGTCCACACTCCACCACATATTGGGGGACATTTACTATGGCGTTTCCGCCAGTTTTGTGGCGCTCTCACCGCATCTTCTGCTCTCCTACCTATTTATTAGCTGTCGGGGACAGAAAAAATGACTTTTTCCGCCTGCTCCGACTCTTCTCCGAAAAGGGGCGTGGCTTTGGCGGAGTGGAAACTCAGACAGAATTAATATGTGTCGCAGCCATTTTTGGGCGCTGTAAACTGGCGGAAAGTAGACCAAAAGAAAACTGGTCTAGCAGGGACTGTTGGACACATTTCTGGTGCTCGGGACAGATTTTGGTCCCAGGGACAGAAAATGGTCTCGGCGCCAGAAATGTCTCTGCACAGCTCTACAATATTAAATGTGTATCTTCTTTCCGAGAGCAGGTCGGTAACAAAGCCAATGCAGACACCGACACTTTAAGTAAATGTCCCCCATTGGCTTTGGAAATTAACGGATTTATTTTTTCCTATGCTGCGTCTGTTGCACCATATTTATGAAGTGGTATGCCACAATATTGGTGTTTTTCCACACATTTTTCTTTTTTTGGGTGCACAATTTTGTCCGACACTTTTCCTGCGCATCAAGTTTTCCGACACGTTTTTGACACAATTTTAGGTGCAGATTTACAGCTGCAAAGTGCTAGTTTACAAAATTCTAAGCCTTTTCGGTCCGAATCACACACTTTCGTCAGGTTACCTGACGTTTTCCGATTTGGGCAGAATTGCCCCGGGATTTTGGTGCACGCGATCGGATCAGCGCCAGCAAAAAAAAAAAAAAAAAAAAAAAAAAAAAAAAAAGGCGGGGGGCGTGGCCGTCGGACAACCCGACGGATTCTGAAAAACTGCTGAATTTTAAAAAGGGACGAAGAAGGTTAACTCCGCTGGATCTTGGCGCAACAGCGACACCTTGCAGACCGGAATCGGAGAATGCGCCGCTGGATCGCGACTGGACAGGATAAGTAAATATGCCCCATAGTTGGGAATGTGAGCTGCGGATAAAGATCTGGTTGTATGTTGGAGCAGGCCACTATCATGAGATGAGACCCACCGGACCCAAAGATCTGGAGGAAGGCCAAGAAACCTGCAAAGGGCCAATTATTCAGAGGGGATGAAATTCCTGTTGTGTGGATCTGCCAGTACACCTATTCTTAAAGGGAACCTGTTACCAGGTTTTACCCCTCTAAACTACTAGTCCCCTCAGGTAGGGGATGAAATGTCCTTTGTAAACTTCCTCTTTTAAATCTTTTAATCTCACACATTTACCTACGAACAAATATCTTCACCCAAAGTAAGGCAAATATGACTCTTCTCATCCTATTTTCCTATGAGAAGAGTCAAGTTTAGTGGTCATAGAGGTAGTGTCACTTCACAAGTCCCCTATCTTTGGTTTGGTAGTACCGATAAACAAACTTTTTGCGTCATATTAAAGATAAGAATCTCATCTTTCAAACCCATTACGGTTCTGTGAGCTACAAACAGGGCATACAGGCATTTTAAAAAATTGGAAAAACTAGAAGGACACTTCATACCCTGCTAGTAGTTTAGTGGGGTAAAATCTGGCAACAAAGTCTCTTCTAAATGGTTTTCTATCATTTTGTAGAAAGTGATTAAAAATAACATGGTCAGGACATTAAATAGTCACAGCCACCATCTTATACAAAGGGACCAGGAGAGGAGCAGGGGGGTAAAGGGTTTTATGTGCTCCTTTACTACTAAGACTGATCCATCCTATGGGGTTGAATGAGAGTTTTTAATTGGAGTGTGGCGATACAACCAATACATTATGGAGGGAGCTGTCTAGAGTATAGAAGTCCAAAATACTCCTTTAGGGATCATGGTCCCGCCTCGCCTCCTTGCTCCATTCGTCCAGGATGACTTGAGTGAATGACAAATGTCTCTTTTCTGCTGCAGCAGGATGTAAGTTGTGTAGAATGCTGCTGCAGGGAAAGAGGTAATATTGACTTGGCCATTATACAGAAGACCATTCCTTAGTTATATACACATGGCTGTGCCTCCCCAGCTTTCTCTCTGTTGTCTGTAGAGCAGTGATGGCAATATGAGGAGTGTGACATCTGACTATATCAGTTTCCTCCTCCTTATTTTGAGCACTGCCACCTAGTAACGGAGTCATATACACCGTAGAGTAATAACAGGATGAGAACAATGCTCTTACCCTTCTTCCTCCTTGTATAAGGAAGTCATTTATAGCGTCTCCATGGACTCTTCTGTAGCTTCTCTCTCTTATTTTTGCTTGGTGATATGTTTACACGCAGAGACATACATAAGGCTGATAACACCACATAGTTGTTAAAAAACAAACGTCTTTCTCCTTCAACACAAGTAATTTTATTAAACATTGTGCTGATATCAACCTCTGCGCCATAAAGGATGGATGGCAGGTAAGTACCATAACACATTGCTGCAGCAGTAAGTGACATAACAAACTGCTGTAACAGGTGAGCGCCAGAATGCACACAGCAAAATCATGCACCATAATACATTGCTGCAAGATCAGGTAAAGGCCAAATTACATTGCTGCAGCAGCAGGTAATGGCAATAATACATTGCTGCAGCAGCAGGTGAGGACCATAATACATTGCTGCTGCAGCAGGTAAGTGCAGCAACACAATGGGGCACTGTTTACTTACCTGTCGGAGGCGTTCCCCCGAAGTGCATTGTTCCGACGCTAATGGTCTGCTGGAGTTCACCTTCTTCTTCCTGGTGCATGTCTTGCGACACAATTTTAAACCGAATCAGTAGGATCATCCGACGGACCTCCCCCCCATTTCTGTCGCATGGAAGCCAGCGGGATTGTTCCAAAATCCGATCGTGTGCGACACAATCCCCTTCTAAATACCTGTCCCAGCCGTGCAATCCCTGAAAACGTTGGAAATGTGATCTGCGGACCCTTAGTAAATAAGCCCCAATGTTGCATCATCAAATGAGCTCCATAATCCATTGCTGCTGCAGAAGACAAGCACACTGCTGCAGCAGTGAGTAAGCACTACAACACCCTGTACTATAACACACTGCTGACACAGGTAAGTACCATAACAGACTGCAGCAGCATCAGTTCAGCGCCATAGTATATTGCGGCAACAACAGACAAAAACCATAACACCCTCCTGCAGCAGGCAAGCACCATGATGCTGCAGCAGTTAAGTAAGTACCATAACACACTGCAGCAGTAAGACAAAAGCCTCATGGTACTTTTGCAGCTGCAAGTAAAAGCCATAATACATTGCTGCAACAGCAGACAAGCACCATAGCACCCTGCTGCAGTATCTGGTAAGTATTATAATACATTGCTGCAACAGCAGACAAGCACCATAGCACCCTGCTGCAGTATCAGGTAAGTATCATAATACATTGCTGCGGCATCAGGTAAGCACCATACCACCCTGCTGCAGCATAAACTAAGCGCCATAACACACTGCAGCAATAGTGAAGAGATGGTTATCTGCTTCTATATGTGAGACTGCTGCCACCAGTTACGTGAAGTTGATCCAGGATTGATATGGAAGGGTAGAATAGTATCTACCAGGGATTACACTATGGTAATGTGAGACAGTGGGGTAACTTACTATTATAAAGTCATTCACATGACGAAACTACTTTATTAACCCATTGTAACATAAAATAATAGTAGGTAACTCCCTGCACCTCCCATTAGAAACCCCCTGCGTCTCATTGGTTGGACATTTAATAGTTAACTTCTCTTGGTTTATAGCTTTAAATGCAGAGCATGAAATATTCTGCTGTGATAAATTGTTTCCCATCCTAATGTTTACTGTTTGGAGACACTTTGTATAATGTGATACAAGTGATGCCCCCTATAGCCTGTATCATTGTATATTGAGTCCCCCCCACATCATAGCAGCACATGAAATCGGGTAGATTGCTATAAAAAACCGCAACAAAGACAGAAAGATCCTGAAATATAATTAATTCTGAGTGTATATCCTCTTCTGCAGAGGCTCTTTGTGAACAGATGTGATTGAAATGGATACTCTTAGTCTGTTTTGGATACCTAAAGTAAGACATCTGTCAGTTTATAAGGCAGCGCTGTGTAAGGGGATAGTGCTGGACGCTCCGTGCTTCCCTCTGCTGTATGATCAGCCACATATTCTCATTGTCTATGGTAACATTGGATAAATCCGGGATCACAAGGCACCTTTTTATGGATCCTTCCTATTACTGAGTTAGTACCTGATGATTTGCAGTGTCTTTATTTCTACAGGTACCTGTAATTTTAACATTGCTTCACAATATATCAGCATTATATTAATATGCAATAGTATTTTTACCTTCCTCTACCCTAAAATGTATCACAGTGCAGGGACAATACAAACAGTGATGTCACAGTGCAAGGATAATACACACAGCGATGTCACAGTACAGGGATAATACACACAGTGATGTCACAGTACAGGGATAATACACACAGCAATGTCACAGTACAGGGATAATACACACAGTGATGTCACAGTACAGGGATAATACACACAGTGATGTCACAGTACAGAGATAATATACACAGTAATATAACAGTACAGAAATAATACACACAGTGATGTCACAGTACAGGGGTAATACACACAGTGATGTCACAGTACAGGGGTAATACACACAGTGATGTTGCAGTAGAGGGGTAATACACACAGTGATGTTGCAGTACAGGGGTAATACACACAGTGATGTCACAGTACAGGGATAATACACACAGTGATGTCGCAGTACAGGGGTAATACACACAGTGATGTCACAGTACAGAGATATACACACAGTTGATTCACAGTACCAGGGATAATTCACACAGTAATGTCACAGTACAGGGATAATACACACAGTGGACGGTACTACTATCAGGTAACAACAACAGTGATGTCACAGTACAGAGATATACACACAGTGATCACAGTACAGGGATAATCACAAAGTGATGTCACAATACAGGGATAATGCACATGTGTCACAGTACAGTGATAATACACACAATGATGTCACATTACAGGGAAATGCACACAGTGATGTCACAGTACAGGGATAAATACACACAGTGATGTCACAGTACAGGAAATACCCACAGTGGTGTCACGTACGGGATAATACACACAGTAATATCACAGCACAGTGATAATACACACAGTGATGCACAGCACAGTGAAATACACACAGTGATTGTCACAGCACAGTGATAATACACACAGTAATATCACAGTACAGGGATAATACACACGTAATATCAACAGAACAGGGATAATACACACAGTGAGTCACAGTACAGGGATAATACAACACGTGATGTCACAGTAATAATAAATAACAATAATAATAATCTTTATTTATCATAGTGCCATCAATTCTGCAGCACTTTACAAACCATAGGGACATATACAAATACCGTATAATATTACATTACAGAGTACACAGTGATGTCACAGTGCAGGGATAATTCACACAGTGATGTCACAAGTACAAAGATAATATAATAGTGATGTCACAGTACAGGGATAATACAGTTATGTCCTACAGAGATAAATATGATGTCACATAAACAATAATACACAGTGATATTATAGTACAGAGATTTTAATTAGTGATGTCAAAGTACAGGTAATCACACAGTGATGTCACAGTACAGGGATAATACACACAGTGATATCACAGTACAGGATAATACACACGTGATTCCAGTACAGGGATAATCACACAGTGATGTCACACTACAGGGATAATACACACAGTGATATCACAGTACAGGAATAATACACACAGTGATTGTCACGTCAGGGATATACACACATGATGTCACAGTACAGGGATATACACACAGTAATATAACTATGGGATAATACACACAGTGTGTCACAGTACAGGGATATACACACAGTGATGTCACAGTACAGGGATAATACCATAGTGATGTCACAGCACAGGGATAATACAACACAGTGATGTCACAGTACAGGGGATCACACATATCACAGTACAGGATAATACACACAGTGATGTCACAGCACGGGATAATACACACGTGATGTCACAGTACAGGGATTATACACACAGTGATGTCACAATACAGGGATAATACACACAGTGATGTCACAGACAGGGATAATACACACAGTGATGGCACAGTACAGGAATAATACACACAGTGATGTCACAGCATAGGAATAATACACACAGTGAAGCACGTACAGGAATAATACACACAGTAATATCACAGTACAGGAATAATACACCATGATGTCACAGCATGGAAATATACACCAGTGATGCACAGTAAATGAATAATACACACAGTAATATCACAGTACAGGAATAATACACACAGTGATGTCACAGCATAGGGATATACACTTTGTGATAACCAGAAACTCTGTATTGAGTGTATGTTGCACACATCTTCACAGTAAAGTTCAGTAGAATAGGTAAATTATACATGCTGCCTCTACTGTAGTTGACATAGGCCCCTTTATAGACTGCCCCATGGCAAGCTGCTACACCTGCTATCCTGGTAGTAACACTCATAATGCAATAAACTTTATAGAATCTATACTTTGGCCTATATGCTGAAAATAGATTTTCATGGGATATGAAGGTTAATGAATTAACAATGTAAGGCAAACATTGCCGAAATGGAGAAAATCAGATTTACTATATAATTGGCTGGCTCTAGCGTTTTTAAGCACAAAACCACAAAACTCACCTCAGCTATAGCCAGTCAAGAAAAAAAAACACAACCAAACTAAACCGTACACCCTCCAACACCCCCCCCACCCCCCCCAGGCAGGTCATCTTCTATACGGCGATGCTCCGGCATCGGCTCCATGTCCCCACGCTGTCCGATGCAGGTATCGTGACGTCAGACGCTCACTGACATTCTACTATGTGCACCGGCATCGGCACACACTGAGATGGGGGGGGGGGGGAGGGGTTTCGGAAGGTGAGTACACTGTTTGTTTTTTTACTACAGGCATTATATTGGCTACACTATATACTACAGGCGGATGCCAGGCTATATACTGCAGGGGGCTGCCAGGCTATATAGCTATCGCAGGGGCTGGCATCTATAGATATACTCAGGGGTGGCAGGCTATATCACATACAGCGGGCTGGCAGGCTATATACTACGAGCGGGGCGGCAGGCTATACTACACAGGGGGCTGGCTGGCATATACTGACAGGCAGCTATTACTACAGGGGCTGGCGGCTATATTACGCAGCTATATACTACAGGGGGCTGGCTGGCTATATACTACGGCAGGCTGGCAGGCTATGTACTACAGCGGGCTTGCTGGCTATATATTGGGGAGGTTGTAATGCATTTCCCACCCTCGGCTTATACTCGAGTCAATAGGTTTTGCCAGTTTTGTGTGTTAAAATCGGGGGTCTCAGCTTATATTTGGGTCGGCTTACACTCAAGTATATACGGTATATACAATATGCATGTATGTCTAACTTACATTAAAAGTGAGATAAAGGCAACATAAAAGCAACATATGACTAAATGAGTCTGTTACACATTCTAAGCCCATACATGGTGACTATAGAGTCCGTCAGGAGCCCAAACAGAGCGCCGCCCCTATAGGAGCATCCCCAGATCTGGACATGACATATGCAAGTGATAGCATGTCTTGAATAAAATATTTCTGATTCTGACTTACAGTGTGTATTATAGTCCAGAGCGGCTTTACATAGGTTTATATAAATATATAAGTTTATGTAAGAACTTGTCCTGTAACTTTGTGACAATGTAATAATAAATTTAGATGCTCCTCTAATCCATATACTGACATATTCTCCAGGGCTGGAAGCCCCCGGCCGTGAGCTTAGGTGAGATATTGGATGTAAATTACTGTGTGTTGAACATCTGCCATTTTTATTGTCATGGTCACTATTATAATTGCCTCCCGCTCAGTGTATTATCTAAAGTACATCAAGTTCTGCAGACATCTGCTTCTGATATTTCACTCTTACTTGCTGCTGCTGCTGCTGCTTATTCCCAATATTGTTTTCCGTTGTGGAAAATATTGAATATGTAGTGAATTGAATTATGAATTTTTTCTTGGAATAAGCAAGATTCAACAGTGTTCCCAAAAACAGCGCCACACCTGGCCATGGTTTGTGCTGGTATTGCAGCTCATATATGTATGTGATGAGTGGAGCTTAGTTTTAATACCTTACACTACCCATGGTCAGTGGAGGAGCTGTTTTTGGAAGACAGAATCAATGGGGCACATTTACTTACCCATCCGGAGGAGTTCACTGAAAGTGCATTGTCCGACGATAAAGCACTGTGCCGCGATTCACTAAGACGTGCGCCTGAAATCAGGAATGTGTCACTTCCCCGCTCAGGTCCGCTGGAGTTCACCTTCTTCTTCCTGGTGCATGTAAGTGCATTGTCTTGCGACACAATTTGAAAGTTAACTCTCGCGGTCAGTCCGAATCAGTCAGTTTGTACGACGGCCCACTCCCCGATTTCTGTCACATGAAAGCCAGCGGAGCTGCGCCACAATCCGATCACGCACGACACAATCCCAGCGGGCAACACATGTTAAATACCTGACCAAGCCATGGCCATTCCCGAAAACGTGAACAGTCCGTCAAAAGTGGTCGATCCGCGACCCTTAGTAATAAGCCCCAATGTCTTTCAAACTCCGGCCAGGCCTGGGAAAGTGGGTGATCAGAGAGATCTGGAAAGGTCAAAGACAAATGCGCGTAGGAATCAAGTGGTGGCGTATATTTTAGTTGCAGTGTGAATGGAGACCAAGGTTTTGGACTCTAAGCTGTTAGATGAAATATTGACGCTTTTATCTGAAGTTCAGTCAAATATAATTGATGGTCCTGTTTCAACCTCCAAAGTGGGCGCATGGGTTCCAGGGATCGCATTGCCCTTGGCAAGAGTGCAGTACATTAAGATTCTCATGGCACAGACAGGCCCACTTTTATGTACAGTATGGATGTAGTGTATGGAGATCAGTTAACTGATCTACGCCACCGATGATGGCTAGGATCGGGCTACCTAATCCAATATGCCGGCGTCCATGTACTTCTATATAAGTTTATACATGTACAGTGATTGTTGGAAAGGGATTAAAATGAACTGTCACCAGGGATGTATTTTAGGTGTTGACCAGTTCCAATAGCCTAAGCTAACACTGATTTTAAAAATGCTTTTGTCACAACGAATGATTGCGGACCTTTTTTGCATTGCCTGGTCCCTGCCAGTAGCAGTAGTGAGTCCCTGTGGAGAGGGGTAAGCTGTAGCCTTTGTGTTGCTTTGTTTCCTCTTACATTATTTTTTCTCCTCACCATCAACCCCCCCCCACCAGCCTAAGCACATGGCAGGATGGTGGGAGAAGAGAGGGATCTGGATGATAGTGGAGGAGAGGGAGCGCACACACAGGCGTAGCTGACCTCCCCGCACAGGACTCACCACGTGATGCTGGCAGGGATCCAGGTAATGGAAAAACTATATAAAGTACTGAAATATTCAAAATGCTGACAAAGGCATGCATGCTTTAAAGGGGTTTTCTGTTTGGAAAAAAAAAAAACAAAGGCTTTAGAATGGGTTTCAAAAATATAAAAGAAGCATTACGTACCTCATTGATCCCCTGTTGCCTGCTGAGTTTTCTGCCCCATCCTACTGGTCAGAGGATGATTCTTGTGATTTATTCAAACTGCTTATCAGCCCAATCACTGGCCTCCAGTGGTACCCTACTGCCCATGATTGGCTGAGCAGCAACTTCCTGTGTGTCAGATGATGCAGTAAAGAGAAGTTATGGGAAACCTGGGAAACTTTCAAAGTGGTGCTGAGCCCTTTAAAAAAGTTCCATTTCCCTTTAAAGGGACCTACCACCACAAATCTACCTATAAAGGTAGATTGGGTGGTAGGTGGATCAATGGGACGTGAGGATAGCCCTTTTACGGGCTAATCCTCACATCCCTGCACTTTTTGATAACTTTTTTAGATATTTAGTAAAATTTACTTAGCGGGCTACTGGGGCGTGGAGTAGCCGCATATGAGATTACCGAGGCGGCTACTCCACGCCCCGGTAGCCACTTACCCTCCTACTCACCCATCTTCGGCGCGTAGCTGTGCGCCCTCGTCGGCGATTCTGCCATCTGTCTGCATGCGCAGAAGAGCAGGCCCGCGCCTGGCGCGGTCACTGCTCCGAAACAGGCGCAGGCCTGCTCTTCTCGCATGCGTAGCTGCGCGCGAAGATGGTGAGTAGGAGGGGTAAAGTGGCTACCTGGGCGTGAGTAGCCGCCTGGTGTAATCTCAGATGCGGCTACTCACTGCCCCAGTAGCCGCATAAGTAAATTTGAATAAATATCTAATAAAAGTTATCAAAAAGTGCAGGGACGTGAGGATTAGCCCTTAAAAGGGCTATCCTCACGTCCCATTGATCCACTACCACCATCTACCTTTATGGTGATTTGTGGGGTAGGTGCCTGTAAAACAAACTCAACGTTTTTTACATATAGGAAGTAGTTTCTGTAGGAAGAGTAAATTATGGAACATGACTCATTGGCTTATCTCACAGGCGGCATGAGGGATATCTAACAAAGCACATCAAGTGTCTATTTTATCATTATATAGCTTCAGTTTCTATGGATTTGGATGTATTTTGGAATTTTCCTTCATCACACATTTGCCCGTTGAGACACGGATGCCCTTTTGCTGCACATAATTCGAAGGCAGATGTGTTGTGTATCTGATACCTATATTGTCACACAGCCATAAGGAAGTGCTATGATTACAGACACCATCTGATTTCATGATGGTCACGTTTCCTGCCACCTATGCCTATGTTTTTGCACAGATGACCCCTGGAAATCTGTTAGTTTGTGGTGGTATCTGAAGTTTCATGTGAATTGTATCCTCGCCGCCAACAGTTGACAAACTAGCTGCTTCCCATCTACCAGCCCATAAGGACTTATGCTGGTAAATATTGCAATATCTCGATTCTGCCATTGTCACCAAGACACCCGAGCTGCGCACATCCACAGCCTTGACGTGACATGTTAATCATTGCCGAATCAATGGCAGGGATGCGTACAAAGGGACTGCATTGTAACATTCATTGCGGTGGCACACATTCAATTTATACTACAATCGACCTTTACGCTTATATTAGCAAAGGAGTCAACACTGCAGAGAGTAGTATAGAGTATATATTAGTGTTTCGACAAAGCAACTATTAGTTTTACAAGGTATCGATAAGGAACGTTTTAGTGTGACCCAGGAATAGAAGCAAAAGAAAATGGCACCTAGGACTTAATAAAATATTTAATAAGGTTATTTCTGTATCTGGCCTGAGACTGTATGTATTCGAATATTCCTTAATGTATCCTACACATATGCAACCTTATAGACATGGCCGTGTAGAGGACAAGCTATCTGCATAACGTGGCTAATTGTGCCCCACAGCCTTCTATAAGCATGTTCATGTGCAGCACCTGAATTTCTTTCAATTGACATGGGTGGGTACGCTGTGCCCAGCCTACCATGTCGGCAAACTGTAGTCCCAGGCTGCGATGAACATACGTAACATCCATGTCATCTGGTCTTCCTTACTAAGAAGGTGCTGATAGTCCTCTTTGTATTTTTGTGTGTGAATTGTGCTTAGGTGCGGCTCCATTGGGACACCCAGTTCCTCAGCAGATCAGCTCTTTCCAGCTATGGTTAACTTAAGTGATGGACGGCAGTCCAGTCAGCTGCTGGGGGGGCATCCGGGAACTCCGTTATATATCTGCCCTGTTCCATTACACCTTGCTGGTTTACTCACTTAGCTTGTGTTATCTGTGCTGTCATTATACTGCTGGTTATTCTGGTTTTTCTGATTTTGGTTATTTAACATTTATTATCCCTTTTTGTACTGTATATGCTATCTTTAACGTTTCCTGGACCTTGATCTCACTGTTGCAAGTAGTTTTGTTTTGTGTTCTCACTTTGGCGTAGGGGCGATTGTCGACCAGTTATTGGGCACGTTAGGGTGGCGCCTGTAAGTAATCAGGTGACAGTTTGGGGGGCTTAGTTCAGGGCTCACTGTCTTGTCTGTCATCCCCATCCTCCCATTACAATACTTTTTTATGTGCAATGAGGCCTTTTTTGTGTAAATACAGTCACACACCATCATTTAACACAATCCTACCACAAAACTGTGCCATTAAACTGGTTTGACTCATGGCTGCTCCAGAAGGCAATTGTCTATGTGGTCTCCAGGTGTTCACCCTTCAACCCTGATACAAAGATCTGAACCACCAGGTTGATGCACTTCCAGTTTGTTGATGGTTGACCCCAATGAGCCAAGAGACATCAATGACCTGCATTTACCCACAAGTAGCAGAGCCACAGAAATGTGGTAGTGTATATTATATTGGTCAGACATCTCCCATAGTCCGATTTGCCTACCAGTTTAGATGGGACAGTCTCAAGCTAAAACTACTAATGGGCACATTTACCCGTGTCCAGTTCTCGATCCAGCGGTGCGTTCCCGACGAGGATTCGGGTCTGCGCGGATTCACTAAGGTCGTGCGCCCGATATCCATATCCCGGGACAAATTGGCGCAAATTGGAAATCATCAGGAACACCCGACGAAAGTGCGCGATTCGGACGCTTTTTTTACTTTAGCCGTTAAACTCCCTCTTCTGCCTTTCAGGCCGAATATACCAAAAGAAACGATAAAATTATAAAATAATTAAAAAATGAAATAATTTTTTTTGTGTGCTAAATCAAGCCAAAAATTTCTCATATCGAAAATATCAACTAACAAAAAATAAATTACAGTGGCAGATCTGCTGCTTCTTTTTTCTTTTGCATTCCTACTAAAGGGCGTCAAAAAAGCACTAAACATTATTTAACCGACAGAAGAAAAGCAAACAAAAACGATTTCTGAAGAAAACTTCATTGAGGCCGATTATTCCTTGTACACCAGTTTTCAGATTAGAAGATAAATAAACAAGTCACAATTTGTGCCACATGTCATAGAAAATCCAACTTTGTGCCGCAGTTGGGGAATAAGGTGAGTTAGTGCTTATGTAGTAGTTAAAACTATGGCTAAAATTGGTAGTAATAATTTTTTTTATATTGAACAAAAAATGACAAAATAATAAAAGCTCTACTTTTTATGAATGCACATTTATTATTGCGATTTGCAAATAAAAAACCCAACTCGCTCCATTTTTCCACTAAAAAAAACCGAAATCACTACATTCTCCCCACAAAAAAACCCCAATCACTCTAATAGATGATAAACAAATTACTTTAATCCATAAATTCTATCACTGAGAAGCATAACTTATCCTGCAAAAACAAGCCCTCCCACTGCTAGATAGGAAAAAAAAAAAAAGTGCGGCCGTTATGATATTGATATTCTAATACTAGAATTTCAGTCCATATATTAATACATCCAGCATCCATCATATGCAGATGACAAAATTTATCTTTATATTTTTTTTTAAGGTAAACCAAATTTTGCTTAAAGAAAGCTTTGCACTCTATGGTGTCTCTCTCACTATACACTCATGCTGCCCTGGCTGTCTGCTGGGATTATGTGGCTTTGGATGCTAAAACGTGTGACCTTTCTGTCTGAAAACATATATGAGGTCCGCCAGAGTTCACCTTCTTCTTCCTGGTGTTAAGTAATTGTTAAATCCCGCGCATAGTCCAAATCCGTTGTATCGTTCGGCGGCCAACCCCCGATTTGTCGTGTGAAAGACGGCGCAATTGCGACACAAAACGATCGCATGTGACACAATCTCGGCGCGGATCCCTGAAAAATCGGAAAACCCCGATGTGGCCACGGGACCCTTAGTAAATAAGCCCTCAAAAACTCTGTAAGGCTTGCTTCCAAATTGGCCCAAATCAGGGAAAATATTCCTTCCGGACCTCCGTGCGTCCGTGTAGCTATTGACTATGATCCGGGTCCTGTTCTGACTTCACTACTTCCCCCTGTTGGTACAACCCTGTTTCCAGATGTCGCATGCTCGGACCAGATAGTGTAGAGTTGGTGAATCGTTCATAATCAAGAACATAGAATGAGGGATCCATGGGGTTGAGATAGTTTTTTTTCTATCTTTATGAGGGGAAGGAGGACTCTTAGATATTATTTGTCACTACTGGAAGTCCCCTTAGATATAAGGACTTTATAAGCATTAAACACATAGGCAGAAACATAGCTATGGTTTAGTTAAGTATCCGGAACCTCTGGATTGTCATAGTTCCTATATATCATAGTAGAGGCTGGAGCTTTCGACAGACATGGGAAACAACCCATAATCGCTATATTTCAGAATGCAAACCACCATGGGCGCTGCAGGTCATGTATATGGGTGTTATATACAACAAGTGAGCCGCGGTGCTGACGTTGTGTCCATGCAGGAATGCATACATGCAGAAATAAGTAAGAAGGGACATTTATACCGGCAGATGTTTCCATCTCCACCATTTCAGTCTCCTAGAGACTAATCTTTTCCGAGCACAAGCCGATTCTTAGAAAAACAAACATTCGGCAAATAGATGGCATGAAAATCCTGACATCGCATTAAATAACTGTAACTGAATGAAGTGTTCTTTTTTGACGAACCTGAGCATCTTGTTATGTTAGGGACAAGGGGATAATGTATTAGATAAATTGTGCATTGGCGGCCGATGGCTTAAATAACATCTTTTCCAGCGGAGAGATATGGAAAGTATACCGTATACTGATTCCAGGTATCGTGCTCGCTATAATTAACCATATAAGCAACACATAGGAGCTTAAAGAGGATTAATTTGACTAATTGGAAAGGACAAATGAAAGAGGAGGTAACCAGGTATTTTAAAGGGAGACTGACCATACAAAACGCAAACAGTATAGATCTATCATTATGTGTGTTGTTAGCAGCAGCAGGAATAGGAAAATGCAGTTATATTCCAGGATTGTAGCTGGAGCTCTCTGGTGCACTGGTGTGTGAGATCTCTTCACTTAGCACAGCACAGCCCCACCCCCCCCCCCTTGACTGCTGTGTATATTCAACAGCAAGGGGGGAGGTGCCGTGCAGAAGTACATTAAAAGATCTCAACCAGTGACCAGTCCAGCTACAATCCTGGAATATAAATGCATTTTCACTTTCCTTACTACTAAAACATACAAAAGGCTAACACAGACCACCAAGGCTGCTTCCTAACACTGTCTGTGTGCTTTTGTTTTATTTGGGACCACCGGCACCACTCCTGATAATGGGCAGAGGGGGGTGGAGTATAACATTGTAGCCCTCTCAGATGAATGGGAAGGAGGCTAAATCTGCCCGCAAGTAAGGGTTCCTACAAGGGGGGTTAGCAGGTTAGCCATCCCTATGATCCTCCATACCCTAATAAGAATTTACACCATAGTCTTCATGTAAAACAACGGTCCCAGTATGATGATTGAAGATTTTACAACAGTAAAAGATTTTTGATTGTATGAATCGCTGATATTCATTGGTGTTATCCTTACTATCATAAGGCCAGAGACCTCAAACTAAGAAACGCATAACAAAGTGTATGAGAAAAGAGGTCCACAATGAGAGAGGACAAACATTTACCAAAAGAGACACAGCATGAAGGCGGTAACAGGTACTCTTTAACTACCCTTACTGGTCATGTGACATACATTACCTCATTTACCGGTTATTGGGTAAGCGCGGTTGTATAGAGAGCTCACTAGCATAGCGCCTTACATACCGAAAAGGATGCGGCAATTAACAGTCTAGTGACCTATTGGCATGATTGTCACCGTGTGTGACATAAAAAGAATACTGTATACAACTCTGTGAACATAAGTGGGGGGGGGGGGGATTTTATCAGGGTCTTGATTCGGGTCCAGTTTAGCATATGTACCTGAATAATACATATGGTTGTGACCACCAGAAATTGTGATTATTTCCACCTTCCACGCAATCCCCCAAGGGGGAGTGCGCCCTGTGGCAGAGTAGGCTGGAGTTGGGCCTCCCTGACCCATTGCCTGTCACTAGCCAGGGGTGCATCAGCCATGAGGCGAGTGGGTCTCTTGCTCAGGCAGCACCACCTGCAGCAAAATGGGGGCACATCAGGGGTGCAGTCACCAACTACAAAGCAGGATCAGAATTTTAAAATGACTTTCTCTCACATCTGATGTCAGCATAGGTGTGATACACTGCATAGAGAACCCACTTACTTAAAAAAAAAAAATTGATAATTACTATTGGATGGGGCGGAAGTGGGGACATTCATAACTGCTTCAGGCAGTAGCGACGTTATAGATTACCATGCACTAGTAAAGGCTGCACACTTTAACCATTTGCTGGCGTATGATAAAATCTCCCCCAATGACAAGAATCAGAGGGAGTGTTGTTTGGACCACACCCTGGAACTCACGCCGTAGAAATCACGCCATAAGAGAAATGCATACTGGTGTTATTGTGTCATTATTTTTTCCAGCTTCAAAGAATATACAATTGCCACTAAGAGTACAGAGAGTTAAACCTTCATATGGCTCTGATTAAATGGGGGAAAAAACAACGGGTTTGGAATGTGGAAGTGAAAAAATGGAAAAGCAAAAATCCTATTTGTTTATCTTAACTGGTATAATAGCAAGTTTCATGCATGCCTGTCATTTTGTATTTATAAGCTTGGAACTAAAAATCACTGCATGGCATTCAATAAAAATGTTTGTCTATATTAGGTACCACTATCAGGGTCGCTCCAGTTTCAGTTAGTACATGGGCGACAGAGCCGTCAGTAGGCCCCTTTACAGCATCAACTCAGTGACGGCAGTTAAAAATTTAGAAACTAAAACAGTTCTCGCGTTACCTAAATATCAAATGTTATCATCCCAAAGCAGCCCCCCCATGGTATTTTAATACATTCCCCTTATGTTATGTATCACAAGCCCCCTACACCTCCATGGATTGCTTAAAGGAAACCTGTAATCAGGTCTGTGTCACTGTCCTGTCACCTCTTTCCTGTTGGAGCAGCTCACAGATCCTATCCCAGCCTCATTGTATTTCATACATTATCATTGTTGTAAAATCATCTATGTTTTATCATGTAAATGAGGCTGGTCAATGGTCAGAGGCGATGTAATGTCACCCCTGTTACCCCCCCTCTCCTCCCTCTGCTCATGTCCGTGTGTGTAATGTATGTAACAGTATTGCTGTATTTATGCTGCATTGCTGACATGAACTGAGATCCCTCCTATAGCAGGGTGAGACACAGACATCAGCTACACATGAATCTGAACCTGTTATCTGCTAACATGGCTCCTGTGGAGCTGCTGTATCTCTCCTATGAACACACCACAGACACCACAGGCTGCAGGGGGCTTGGCACAGCATCACATCATTTACAGCTCACATCATTACAGGTGGTCAGTCAAGCAACTGGGGGTGTGGCTGTGCCTTCCCACTCATGAATAGAGTGGACAGCTTGAATATGCAATGCTTCATTGGACATTCACAGGTTCATTTTGCATACAGCTTTAGACCCTCAATTGCCTAGGTTACAGGCATGTAGAGGGGACAATAAGGGATAGAGGCAATGCTATCTATGACAGTTATGAAAATAGATTTAGTTTAGGGGGGTTTATTTTGCATGACGGGTTCTCTTAAGTTAAGACTTTGTGAGCTCCCCCCCAGCAGGGTCTGGCACAGCACTTGCCCGGGTATGCCCAGTGCTGGCGTCGGCACTGACCATTATGGGCATGGACTCTTACTGCAAATAATTTAAGATTTCCACTAAACTGGGATCTATGGTGTAAAAAAAAAGAAACAAAATATATAGTCAGGGGAAAATATTTGTTCTAAAATGGGAATATAGTAAACAGTTATGGATGTTTCAGGTATGGGCACTAAGTAAAACAGTATGGGTGTGTCAGTACTGGGTCACTAAGTAACAGTATGGTGTTCAGTATGGCACTAAGTAAAAGTATGGGTGTTCAGTATGGGCACTATAACAGTATGACAGTGGTAAGTACGGTGAGTGTACATATGGGTACTACGTAAACATGTATGGTGTGTACAGTATGGGTCCTAAGCAAACGTATGGGTTTAGATGGGACAGTATTATGGGTGACTAGGGCGTATAAAATGTAAATGGGTGTACAGTCTGGGTACCTAAGTTAAACATGTATGGGTGTCATATGGGTACTAAGGTAAACAGGTATGGGTGTATCTACCCATACCTATGGTAAAAACTTTCAAATTTCCATTGACTTCTACTTTAAATGATTCTCTGTTTCGGGAAAAAAAACAAAAAAATAATATCACTAAACCATCATTTTTCCAGTTATTAATAAAAATGATGAAAAAACCTTTTGTCTGACCAGCCCTTGTTTGGTTAAAGTATCGATTTGTTGGAATATCGTCACACTTCTATACCGCTCTCACTTACGCAAAGGTATCATCAAGCGATATCCCGTAACTCACAATAATCCTCCATCTCGCAACACTTACTACGGCGCTTCCTGATACCATCTGGTTCTCAGATTTAGGGTTTTATAGAGATAGATCTGCTATTTAATGTCCTCTACGCAAATTGGCAAATCTTCGTTGAGGGGAGACAATTATTACTGGCCCCCCATATAATTTTGGGTTTTGCAGGTGTATATTTGTGCACTTCCTGCGTAATAGCAGAAAATCAATCGGGGCTCCAAGACATTTACAAAAAATAGATAGTGTTCGAACGTACAAGAAAATATTTACTGTAGCCGAGGTTGGTCGAATCAATCTTGGCAATCAATCTTCTGGATGTAGACCGTTAAACAGGATTAGGGCATGGATTTATTGCTTGACCTAATGTACTTGCAGTTTTTTAAAAACATCCTCTGTTTCTATTATATTACTTTTTTTTTTTTATACAGCATGAAAAATAATCTTCCCTGTAAATCTCGCCGCCGCCTATATATGTGGAGATTATGCGCACTTTGGCTATGAAGCAGTAGGGGGGACCGGCACATTTTACCGTAGAATAGATCCTTATCTAATCTATCAAGAATTAAGAATATTAAATTCTCTTGATACACCGCACACGGGGAAATTCGCTGTGGGGGAGAAACACGAGCCTACATCACAATACACACATACGCAATGGAAAACTCACCATTTTCTTTTCAAAATCAGTTCAATCACCATTATTGTACATAATTTGGTGTGTTTCCGGAGGGAGATTAATATCTGTGGGGCTTAACATAAAGGAAATGTTGACAATTTTCAGCCACATATGGTAAAAATATACATAGAAAGATAACACCCAATTGACAGCACAGCTCATCTCTATCCGGAACACTTGTCAGAAATGAAAGCTGCCGTGATTGGATTGCTGTTGGGTTTTGTTAATAACCTTTAACGGGACTAGGTCCTTTAAAAAAAAAAAAAAAATTATTTCTGTTTTTTAGCCATAACTTTATTTTTGGTGTTTTTTTACATTTACTTGATTATGCGCAATGTACCAGACAGCTGATAAATATTGTGCAAGTAGCTTTTCCTAGGTTATTAGGAGGGTTGTTCCTGATGTCGATATGACACAATAATAGAACAAGTACCTTTGAAAAATTGGGGAAAGTTTTGTAATTGCCCTATCTATCATTCAGGGTTACGGTTCTTCTTTTTGAATCTGCAGTTGTTAATTTTATATACGGATACTGGTTTGGGAACATATTACATATTAGGCGATTGATTTAGAATTTTTTTCAGTTTACAACATGAGCCATGGACACATACGTATATACTCGAGTATAGCCGACCCAAGTATAACGCCGAGGCCCCTAATGTTTACCACAAAACCTGGTGGTTAAAACTATATATTTTTTACTGCGAGTATAAGCCGGTTTGGGTTTCAGACAACTTTTTTGTGTTGAAAAACTAGGCTGATACTCGAGTATATAGGTATTGTTTATAGTTACGTATTATTGAATATGTGGCAAAATGATAGCATTTCCTGGTTCAATTGTTAATATACATAAGCAGTTCCTGTAAAAGAGCATAGAAGCGGCAGTCCAGAGCTGGGCGTAGGCGCCATCTTTGTAGACCTACCCCCTCATGTAAATAGGTACATAAGCATTCAGGAGCAGTTGATATGTACCTAATAAGATCAGCTTCTTCCACATTATTTGGGTCAGTGTTTTCCAATAATAGTTTTAAAACAAAACCCAGAAGTAGATCCTACCAGACTTATGTAGAAAAAAATACTGAACAAATACTGACATGAAAAATGAAATTTTTTGTCTTGGTTTCAGTTAGTTGTAGCATACCAGAATGGATTCTACTAAAAAGTATAATGGAGATTTGTTTTAATTTCAAATACTCCCAAAATACTAAGCGGAACTACTGCTGTGTATACAAGGCCAACATATTATATAATAATCTTATTTAATATAGTCGCACACAGATTACGGCAGCGCTGCACAAAGCTTGTCAAATGTGGTCCCGTTCCCCATGGGGCTCACAATCTAAACACCTCACAGAATGTTTTTGGAGTTGTGGGAGGATAACACGAGGACCCGGAGGAAAAGGAAGAACCCACGCAAAACATAGATTTATAAATAACTAAAAGAAAAATTGGGCTTCTATCGGAGTAGAGGGAAAATCGCAATTCCTGGCGTATTTGATGATATTGAAATTGTGACTTTTGGTTCTTTTTGCACCACACACGTACTTTCTTCAAAGAAAGCGGACGTCCGAGGAGTTGGGGCACCAGATGGGCCAGGCCAGGGGCACCATGTACAGAACTGGCGCAGCTTTTGGCTGGAACGACCCAGGTCTGGCATAGCTTATAATTCGCTGTGCACACAAAAATTACTTAGAGGTCAGTATCGGTTGGATCGTAATGCGTTTTTCTTTTATGGATAGTTCCAGTCTTACTACATAAAGTCCCCACTGTTTTTGTTAATCGGCGTAAACAACAAGCAACAGCATAATTTCATATATTTAGTCTGATTCTAAATAGATCTAATTCCCACTTTCCTTCTCTACTTGCTTTATTTGCTGCATAAATCATAACGGGTATGGTTACTTTTTTTTTAATTCGTAGGATTCTTCATTAATATTTACAGATAGTGACTATCCTTGATGTATGAAGAGTACACAGTTTTACAATGTACTTTCTATAGTCAATTCCTCATATAAATTGGATGCAAGAAGAAAGATATTGGAAAAATCGAATAACTTTTAATGATCCGAGGATAATGTTGTTTCGGTAATTGATATACTCAGGGAATATGTTTATTCATTAAGCATGATGAGGTCATTTATGTCACTATAATCAACACAGAGATCCGAAAATTATAACTAATTGACTATTAATGTTCAGATCACATGGGATTTTTAAAACATAAAAAAGTGGGTAATTATTTCTACATGAGTTCTAGAAAACGTATTACTAAGGCCCCGTATGAACTCGCATCACACTCGCACGCGCAGCGGCCCTGATCTGCACGGCCCGAACACCGCAAACCGGAACAGAAACTCAGCATTGTCAGTCCGGTTTGGCAGTCTTCGGGCAAGTAGATCCCGGCGCACGGCATGTGCAAATTGATGCTATTCACACTCCAATCGTGTAGTTTAGATGGGCCTGAGTATCTGGCAAAAACAGAAACGTTGTCGTGTCAACTCCGTTTTCACTATCCCTCTATAGTCCCACAAAAAACAAGTGTCACTATAGTCACAAAAAGGTGTGCTTTGTCCTCTGCAGGTCATTTTTTGGGCCTTATCAGTGAGGGAACCCCACCCCCCCCCCACTCTCCCCACGACCCAAGCATATTTACTTATATTACTTCAATCTCTTCTCTGCTAAGATTTGAGATTCTGTACATACAATCGCATGTGATACAAAATCTATTTTGTTATTCATTTTCTAACAAATTAGCACATTTTACACTAGACACTAATAAATCTATCTCCTAGTGTTAACGGGGACCTATCTGTCAGTATTTTGCCATACAAAGGTCTTTAGGCAATGCTAGGTATGTCCTGGAGAAATTGTGTTTGAGTAACATGATTGAAAATGCCATTATATTAATTTAGGATTGTAGCTGGACTTGTGTGACTCTGGTGCTGTGAGATCTTTGAAAAACAAAAGCACAGCCCCTCCCCGTGCTATTTGTCACTGCTGTTCCAGGCTCATGTAATCACTAGGTCCTTACGGAGGAAAAGAATCTTTACTGAGCTGTGCTGGATTCATTGAAATATTCCACCCACCCAGTAGTCAGCAAGTCCCATCTACAATCAGAACTATAATGGCATTGCAAAATTACAGGACCCAACTCCATCAACACTTCTGCATTTTTATGGTTGAGAAACACTGTCAAGATTCCCATTAAACCCTAAGTAGAGATTTTATAGTTCCTCAAATGTCTAGCTACAATCGTGAAATTATATAATTCATATTTCACAGTCCTGCGCTACACCCTAGTAAAAGGACGATACACAGATTCTCTATAGCCAACAGTTTAACTTGAAAAAATCGTATGGACAAAACTGTCGTAACTATGGTGGGTGATAGTATCAAGTCGAGTACAGGGGGCTTGGAACAATGATAGTAATAATAGATAGGTAATATTAAGTATTTGTCGGCAAGGACAGTTCTGTTGTAAGTACTATGCTTCTTACAGAATCCACTTACTGACATAGTTAAAACTTCGTGGGGTTCCTGTTTGCAAAAGAGATGCCTAATGTGGGGAAGCAGAGTACATAAGTGTCATTGTGTCTCCAGAGTACAAAACACTAGGAATGATCACATAATTGGTGTGGAGAGGCTGGTATTGTTAAGTGAGCTTTTGCGCAGAGTGACGGTTCATAATTTCTCGCCATTTAAATGATAAAAAAATAGAGGCTACTCCGAATCCCTTCCCTTTTTTTCTTTCGTGACTGCGGCACGTCGCTGCGATTACAGCTAGTGACATTACTCCAAGAAGCTCTTTTTTTTTGTTCTTTTCCCCTCCGCTGCCATTTATTATCTTCCTTAACTGGACCCTAGACTCGTCAATGTTAATTTGATTCACATGTGATATGACAAAACAGTAGCAAAAGTTAATTTAGTCACAGTAAGAAAGTCCAGGATTAAAAATACTGGTCAGTCTTTAGAAAGTTCTTTGCGAGCAGATGGGAGCAAGCATTCTGTTCCACACTGACTTAGTCGTGTCCTCCCCCCGGCCCGGGGGTCCTCAGAGAAATAAAGGTTACACTATTAAATTCAGTTTGTAAGTTAGCGTGTGAAGACACTTGCATACATTAACGTTTTATTAGCTTATTATTGCCGTTTTTATATTTACATACGTTTCCAGACCAGTTGTAAACTGTCATAAGAAATAACAACAAGAACAGTTGATAGTCTTACCTCATTGTGGCTGATTTCTGGCCCCATGTTGTGGTATGCCATGTGGTTGCTGCAATGGATCTTATGCTGTTTATTTAGTAGTCTTTTTTATTTTTCTATATAGAATATCTCGATGGAATAACAAATAATCACAGATAAACTGATTGAACGTAACATGTTTGCTGCTTAGATTCGTTATGTTAAGGGCTTTTGTAACAAATTAAAAGCGACGTAGCCTTCACTAAATGTTCTATACAATGTAGAAACAATACTTGTAGTAGTGAAAATAACACCAACATCCTCAACAAACCAACCCTCATTATCCTGATAGGTTCCGCTCCTCTGTCAAAGCGTAAGGTGCCGGTTCTCTCGTTGTTCTGGCCGCTTGAGGTTTCCTGCGTCACTAGAGCCTGTGTCAGTGCCGTTGTTTCTACAATAGGTGTCTGGGGTGTGTAAACATTCCCAGCCCCTCGATTTCAGAAAAATCTGAAAAAGACTCTCTGGATTTTAGACCAGTTTGTCCTTTGTCTAAACATAAAACCTGGTGAAACATCAGGGCGACGGTTTATTTTTCAGTGTTAACTAAGAGTTTGGAGCCTCTGTTTGACCTTGTTGTCAACACTCGATTTATGCCTCTTGGACGAACCGAAGCCTGGTTGCCTCCATTGAGGTATACCTAAGGACTTATCTTAATAGCCCGAAAAATTCTTCACAGTTCTTTTTTGATCTCATCATTTATTACATGTTTCATAAATTAATTTTTTAATTTTTTTTTTCTCCACCCGTTTTTTTTTGTTGGAGGGTTTGGGGGGGGGGTATTTTTCACCTTTTTTCATGCTGGAAAACATTTTTTTCTTGATCTATATCCTTTTGTCTTTATCTAATTGTTTTCCCTTGGACAGTCGCTCATTGTACAAGCGTCCTAACTACTCTTCGAGTATTCAAATCGAACTAAACCATACCATTGGGCCTGTTTGACTATTCTTCTCGACCATCAACCCATTTCTGGCCCACCCTGGATCAGCTACTGCACCCCACATGTGGACTGCCTCAGAGAGGGGGTAGCGACCTGGTACCCTTTTGACAGAGCAAGTCCAGATTCCTGTTTTTACAGAGTGAAGGGTGAATACTGGCAGTTAATGCCTATAACACTTCGAGGTAGCCAAAGCCAAGAGGTTTGTGGTGGAACATAGGTCCGAGAGAGCACACGAGTTCTTTTAACTGCCAAATATTTCATCACCAAATATAGATAAATAGTTCTCTATATCTAGTTTTGCCTGGATGCGCCACCTCTTAAATTAATTTGTCCATCGGATATTACCGATTTGACTCTCATATAACACAAAGACCACACAAAAGATCCGGTACGCAGCGTTGAACCGGCCTTTGCATTCTACCATATTGCAGTTTCACAAACTAAAATACCAGCCTTACAACATGAAAAGTGATCACAGTACATTTATATCCAACTGACTTACTGGTAACACCTCTTCATTTGGTCCATATTGCCACATTAGTCATCTATTTCACCATAGTCCATTTGTGCACCTGAAAACTCCCCCAACCACTGATTGTATCATTTACCTCTCTGTGCCCCTGCTTAGTAATAGTGTAATCCATTTGTCCTCCCCAAATATGCAATACCTGCAGATGCTGCCTCCGTGTGATCATTCCGACTTGGGAATGTGCACCGACGCCTCCACAGGACCAGTGGCTTCCAGCAGGGGAACGCAGGATTCTGCACATGCACAGAGCTCCCCTGTAGCCCTATCTGCGCCGAGAGCCACTGAGCGTTAACTGTGCCATGTAGTTTACAAGCAACATGGACATGGTAGGGATGGATCTGCAGGGCTACAAAGGGCAGGAGGAGCCTTAGCCCCGGGAGCTCATAGAGGTCTCCCCGCCCGAGTACCTTGTAGGTAATTTCCTATAAATGTAAAGTTAAACCTATAGCAGCTTTGTCTGTGTCAGTTTTAGTGTTGAAAAAAAGTAGATTCTGAGACCAGTTGATGCTAACCTTTTGAGCTGGGAGTGCCCCTTCTCCTTGTTCTATGAAACTGTTAGTCGTTCAGCCTCCTAAGCCCACCCACGGAGCAGTTTGAAAGGAGGAGGGCAAATTGGCCTATCATTGTAGGAAGATCTGTAGAAATTCTTTTGTTCCCCTGTTGGTGAACTTCAGCTAGGTGATGGCATGGTTCCCACAGAGAGGGTCTCGAGTGCCGCCTGGCACCAGTGCCATAGGGTTTCGCCACCACTGTCCTAGAACTGTAGTTTTCCCATCTTTATGTTTTCAAAATTTTCCTTTATGGGTTCTCTTACTCAGAAGCTCGAAGGTCCAGGCGCAGCTCAAGAGGCTCCATTGAACTGAAGGACCTCTTTTCCTTTGTAAACTGAAGAACTTAGGAGCTAGCGGAACAGGAAAAAGGTGTGGCACCTTGTTGGGCCTTGACAATATTTTGTGTGCATTCAGAAGGGACACAGAAGCTGAAAGGAAAAAGTGCTATTGATTTCCATAATCTAGTGAAGACTTCTGTGATATTTGGCACCGGCAGTTGAAGGAAAATGAACGGTGAGTATCTGGAATATGGTTCATTATAAAGTTAGAACTACATATGTTTGCTATAAAGGAGCTCTGCCATTTCCATTAGGGGAGTATTACAATGATATTAAAGCGGGTTATCCGGGTTTAAAAATTTTTTTATGGCCGGCTGTGGGAGTCTAGTTAACATAATAAACATGGACTTACCCTCCTCCGGCACCGCTGATTGTACCGCGCCGTGGTCCCTCCCCGTTGATCCGTGCCCCTGTTGTTTACAGGGGCACGGAAGCCGCGCACTGGACGCTGCCGGTCCGCGATGTGGACGGCTCCCTCCACATCCGTCCCTATCTCTAGCGTGTAAGCGCGTGGGAGATAGTGCCGCATGGGAGCATCCGGCCGGCCGAAGCTCCTGTCGCGCCGGTTTGTTGGATATGAAACCGGCGCACGCGAGAAGACGGCCGGCGCGGGCATCGGGCAGCACCGGAGGGGTAAGGTACATGGTTATTGTGTTTAAATCCCCCCCACAGGCCAGAGAAATTTTTTAACCCGAGAACCCTTTAATGTTTCGCAATTAGAGGAATTTCCCCACACAAGAATATTCTCGCATTTCAATCTCATGGAAGTGATGGTTACACATAATACGATTCCTTTTTAACCCCAGTGGTAGTGTAAGATCCAGAGTGTGGGCGGGGAATCTCTGAAGCAGACACTTCAGATCCCTGTAGTGCTATACGATCCTGTGTGCTGACAATGTGGATAGATTATCAGGGTCCGGTTATAAAAAATACACTTTTATTTAGGCCTCGAACATGTACTAGTATCGACACTAGAATAGAGATGAGACAGATCAGCGATAGATGAGAAATCCATGAAGTGCTTATTACAACTGTCAGCTCTGTGTATCGTTCTCACATCTGCTAGATCTGCTTTGCCCTCCCTCACCCTGAATAAGAAACTTATTGCCTGTTAGCTTGTAGCTTCTCCTCCTCGCTGAGTTGTTTTCCGGCAGAAAAGAGTCGATGGTGTGAGCTCATCTGGTATGCAGGCGGGAGGGGCCCACTGTGAAGGAAGCGAGACAATAGCTCAGCTCCAAGGTCCCACAAGAGGTGGCCGACCCTAAATTAAGCGATCAGGGTAATGAATTGTGTACCCAGGACTGTATAGAGACAGGGGATTATATCTGAGAATTCTGTATTTTTGTTACAACGTGGAATTAGGAATGTTTATTTTGTTATCTGATATAATTAAAACTGTCTTCATGGGAATGCCCTCTTAATGGTGCCGCTAGCATCAACATGTACGAGGCTCATTTACTAAGGGACGGCACTGCTGTAGTTGGAATGTCCACATTGATTTCGTGTGCACCGCTTTCGAAGGGCTTTTGTCGGCACCGCTATCGACTCTGGGGCAGTCGCGCGTGCTTTCATGCGACACAAATCGGGGGGGGGGGGGCCCAATTCGGGCGATCTGAGTTATCAGCACCACGGTCGCAGGATTTAACATACACAAATTGTGTCGCAAGGCAGCATCACATGCACCGGGAAAAGATGGCGGACCTCAGCGGGGAGAGCCACTGCGGAAACGGGTTATTGAACGGGGAAGTAAAGTCTTAGTGGACGGTAAGTAAATGTGCCCGAACAGTGTCCTCAACTGATGAATCTAACATGTTGAAATATTAAGGAAAAATTTCCTCCACAGATGTATTTGACACTGTAGTTTATATGATCACACAATTTCATGCAGTAAGATTTTAAGCAATTGGATAAAGAATGTGGAAGATAAAATTCAATATGACACATCGTTTCCCGATCCTGCAAATGCATAAACCACTGATTTGGCTGAGCGGTTTACTGATCACCTGTACTATAGAGGAGTGTGAAGACCGCGTGATCCCCTTTTCCGTACCATCTCAATATTACGGGCAGGTACACCACTGCATCCATATGTGCATGGACTGCTCACTGCGTACGTCATGTGAACTGGAGGCCTCAATGAAGGTTTTTACTATCATTGTTCTAATCATGTATTGAATTATTTTAGGTGTGATTCTGATCTGGTGCAAAGTTGTGAAAAGTTACAGGATATTCTACTTGATGCAATGATCATATACAGCTGGCAAAGCAGCAGGATATATTGAAGATCCATGGCATATGTTAAATGGGCGCACACCTATACTTGCTTTTAGAGATAGCAAGTACGCAGTGCCACATAGCGGATTTCCAATTCAGGTTTTGAATTGCAGTTTTTGAAACCAAAACAGAAAGTGGGATATGAAGAGGAGGAGCCCATGTCAATACTACGTTAATTGGCTTATATGTTTAATCATACCCCGATATATTAATAAAAGGGGTTTTCCCATGTGATGTTTACACAACAAAATTTGTACCCCCCTTACTTTACAATTTTACTCAATTTTATTGCTGTTTTAGCACCTATAGCTCAGTGATTGTCAGTGTAATCCAGTGGATGTGGGCTCTCTAAAGTCAGACACTTCATGATTCCTCTGTGCTATGAGAAGCTGTATCTACAACTTTTATTTAGCTTTTCTGAACATTCACTAGTCTCTGACACATAGACGAGGGAGATGGACATATCAGAGATGAAATGATGAAGCCATGAGTATGATCTCAAACACAATGACACCCTCACTACAGCTAGAACACACACAGTCAGCTCTGCTTAAACCTCTCCCTGCTATAAATATTTATCTTGTCTGTAACTTTGTAGAGTAAAGTCTTTGCACACTGCTTGTCGGCAGAAGTGCCCTGTTTCTGAACTGGTCTTGCAATGCAGGGGGGGAGGGACAGGAGGCAGAGAGCATTGCAGTGTGGCAGAAGAGATAAGGCTATTCATGAGAAAATCTACTATAGTCAGAATATTTACGGCCAGGATCATCCAAAATTTGTGTACTCTAGGACTGATAAATACCGGTTTAATTTATTTTGTGGCAATGCGGGTATTTTTGTTAATAACCTGATTAGAGTATGTGTGATCTTTTTGCTATCCATGAGTATTTTAAGAATCCATCTTTCGTAGAAACCCCTAAGCACAATTGGACTTTGGCACCTGCACCAACAATATATCCTATCCTTGTTCAATAGATATATGATACTAGGACTCCCTTCTTTATTGCAGTTTGGTACTTCTGTTCTTCAAGGAAGAAGGGACTCCTTGCATCATATATCAAGTTTGTATCCATGAATTTTAGAGAATAGGAAAATATGTTTGCTTGTGAAATCCGTCACACACTGTCCATCGATTCATTGACTCAATCTGGCCCTGTGTCTCTGGCCTTAATGTTGTGTGTGGTTTAGGGAAATAGGCCCCCTTAGGCGGACTGACTGTGGTCCTTTCTTCTCTACTGGGCATGGATCCTGCAATACTGGTATTTATGTGTTTAGTTTTCGGGCTATTTCTTATTGTTTTTCATGTTACCTATTGAAACTCACCTTAACACACGCTGTATAATGCTACCTCCTATCTAAGCATGTTAATCGGACGCTAATAATTTGCCTCTTTAGATAGCAATGCTTAGTTACCACAGACCAATATCTATGTCCCTCCATACTGGGGTCCATTACCTCAGTAAATACTCGCTGGCGTGGTCTCCAGGGCAATTTGTTATTTTGCCATCTGTTTCTGTCTTTGCTAGGTTGATGTAATGCTGGGGAATGTAAAATTGCTGATTTGGTGAAGGAGTGATATTAATCCGCACATGGTCGTAGTCATTTACCTTCACTAATGACAAACCTGTTAATTATACAGAAGTTATATCTTCTATTACTGAAGAGAATGTGCATGGATTGCTCCACACATGATATTGCACCTGGTGGGCCTTTTCTAATTACAATTTTTCCACCATTAACATTTATGCAAACCACACGTTTGTCATCATACCCCTAAGCCTAACAAGCGATCATTTCTCACTAAGATGTGTCTTGATCAATTGTGATGGGGGGGCGGGGGGGGGGGGGGATTCATGCACGTGCACTACCTCTCAATATACTCTCCAATGGACTTTCAAAATTAGTTTTTGGCAGGAAGAACCCATCTAATGTCATGAATAGACACGCATCTGTGACCACTGTGAGCACATTAAAAATGGAACAACACAGATATAGCCCTCAAGATGAGTGATTAACTAAATTCATCCTGCTCTGTAACATTCTCCCCTACCAAAAGCATACTGGGGTCATTTACTAAGGGCACGATCGCGCTTTCCCGACGTGTTACCCCGAATATTTCCGATTTTTGTGTGCCGATTTTCCCTGAATTGGGGCCCCCCCCCGGGTTTTTGGCGTCACAGCGATCGGATTGTGGCCATCGGCGCTGGCCGAAAACGAAAAAACCCGACGGATTCGGAAAATCACCGTCCGCATTTAAAAACAAAATGTTGTCCGCGTAGCGTGCACTTCCTTCCTCCCCCCGGCTCGGGGTATTCCAGTGCGTTCAGGGAACTTCCAGCGCAGCGCGCCACCTGAGTGGACGTCAAAAGACTCCTTAATATAATCCCGCCGACCGAATCAGCGCAGAGAACGCGCCGCTGGATCGCGAAGGATCGGGTAAGTAAATCTCTGCCCAATGTGTGCAATTCTGCTCAGCTCATCCGGCTCTAGACGTACTGCCTGCATGACCCTGTATACATCTGCTCTCAGCTGCTGCTCAGCTCATCCTGTTCTATAACATGCTAAAGTGCAGATATGACCCTATAACATCTGCTCAGCTCATCCTGTTTCTATAACATGCTAAGTGCAGTCTGACACGAATATACAATCTGCTCATCTCATCCTGCTCTATAACAAGCTGTCCCTGCAGATATGATGCTACGTACAATCTGCTCAACTCATCCTGCTCTATAGTGCAGATATGACACTAATACACTATGTATACCAGCCTCATCCTGCGTCTAGAACTCAGCTGTAGCCTTTGTGTGGCTTTGTTTCTTACATTATTTTTCTCCCCCCATCAACCCCCCCCCACCCGCCTAATGCACATGGCAGGATGTGGGGAGAAGGAGGATCTGGATGAAGTGGAGGAGAGGGAGCGCACACACAGGCTGTAGTGACCTCCCGCCAGGACTCACACGTTGATGCTGGCAGGGATCCAGGTAATGGAATAAACATTATAAAGTAATGAAATTATTCAAAATGGACAAAGGCATGCATGCTTTAAAGGGTTTTCTTGTTTGGAAAAAAAAAATAAACAAAGGCTTTAGAATGGGTTTCAAAAATAAAAAGAAGCATTACGTACCTCATTGATCCCTGTTGCTCCTGTTCTGAGTTTCTGCCCCATCTACTGGTCAGAGACTGATTCTTGTGATTATTTCAAACGGCTTATCAGCCCAATCACTGGCTCAGTGGGTACCCTACTGCCCAGTGATTGGCTGAGCAGCAACTTCCTGTTGTCAAGATGATGATAGTAAAGAGAGTTTTGGGAAACTGGGAAACTTTCAAAGTGGTGCTGAGCCTTTAAAAAGTTTCCATTCCCTTTAAAGGGAACTACCACCACAAATCTACCTATAAAGGTAGATTGGGTGGTAGGTGGATCAATGGGACGTGAGGATAGCCCTTAAGGGCTAATCCTCACATCCCTGCACTTTTTTGAACTTTTATTAGATATTTATTAAAATTTACTTATGCGGCTACTGGGGCGTGGAGTAGCCGCATATGAGATTACGAGGCGGCTACTCCACGCCCCGGTAGCCACTTTACCCCCCTACTCACCCATCTTCGGCGCGTAGCTGTGCGCCCTCGGCCGGCGATTCTGCCATCTGCGCATGCGCAGAAGAGCAGGCCCGCGCCTGCGCGGTCACTGCTCCGAAACAGGCGCAGGCCTGCTCTTCTGCGCATGCAGTAGCTGCGCGCCGAAGATGGGTGAGTAGGAGGGGTAAAGTGGCTACCTGGGCGTGGAGTAGCCGCCTAGTGTAATCTCAGATGCGGCTACTCCACGCCCCAGTAGCCGCATAAGTAAATTTGAATAAATATCTAATAAAAGTTATCAAAAAAGTGCAGGGACGTGAGGATTAGCCCTTAAAAGGGCTATCCTCACGTCCCATTGATCCACCTACCACCAATCTACCTTATAGGAGATTGATTTGTGGTGGTGGTGCCCTTTACAAACTCAACTTGTTTTTACATATAGGAAGTAGTTTCTGTAGTGAAGAGTAAATTATGGAACATGACTATTGCTTATCTCAAAGGCGGCATGAGGGATATCTACACAAGGCACATCACTGGTCTATTTTTAATCTTATATACTTCATTTCTATGGATTTGGATGTTATTTTGGAATTTTCCTTATCACACATTTGCCCGTTGAGACACGGATGCCCTTTTGCTGCACATAATTCAGAAGCAGAATTGTTGTGTATCTGATACCTATATTGTCACACAGCCATAAGGAAGTGCTATGATTACAGACACCATCTGATTTCATGATGGGTCACGTTTCCTGCACACTATGCCTTGTTTTTGCACAGATGACCCCTGGAAATCTGTTAGTTTGTGGTGGTATCTATGAAGTTTCATGTGAATTGTATCCTCGCCGCCAACAGTTTGACAAACTAGCTGCTTCCATCTACCAGCCCATAAGGACTTATTGCTGGTAAATATTGTCAATATCTCGATTCTGCCATTTGTCACCAGACACCCGAGCTGCGCACTCCACAGCCTTGACGTGACATGTTAATCATGCCGAATCAATGGCAGGAAGTGCGTACATGAAGGGACTGCATTTTACACATTCATTGCGGTGGCACACATTCAATTATACTAACCATCTACCTTTACGCTTATCATTAGCAAGGAGTCAACACTGCAGAGAGTAGTATACAAGTATATATTTAGTGTTTCGACACAAGCAACTATTAGTTTTACAAGGTATCGATAGAGGAACGTTTTGTTGACCAGGAATAGAAGCAAAAGAAAATGGCACTAGGACTTAATAATAAATATTTAATAAGGTTATTTCTGTGATCGGCCTGAGATTATGTATTCAGAATATTCCTAATGTATACCTACAGCATATGCAACCTTATAGACATGGCCGTTTGTAGGACTACAAGCTATCTGCATAACGTGGCTAACTTGTGGCCCCACAGCTTCTATAAGCATGTCATGGTGCAGCACCCTGACGATTTCTTCAATTGACATGGGTGGGTACGCTGTGCCCAGCCTACGCATGTCGGCCAAACTGTAGTCACAGGCTGCATGAACATACTGTAACATCCATGTCATATGGTCTCTTCCTACAGAAGGTGCTGAAGTCCTCTTTGTATTTTTGTGTGTGAATTGGGCTTAGGTTGCGGGCTCCATTGGACACCCAGTTCCTCAGCAGATCAGCTCTTTCCAGCTAATGGTTAACTTAAGTGATGGACGGCAGTCCAGTCAGCTGCTGGGGGCGGCATCCAGGGAACTCCGTTATATATCTGCCCTGTTCCATTACACCTTGCGGTATACTCTACTTAGCTTTGTGTTATCTGTGCTGTCATTATACTGCTGGTTATTCTGGTTTTCTGATTTTGGGTATTTAACATTTAGATTATCCCTTTTGTACTGTATATGCTATCTTTAACGTTTCCTGGACCTTGATCTCACTTGTTTGCAAGTAGTTTTGTTTTGTGTCTCACTTTGGCGTGGGGCGATGTCGACCAGTTATTGGCACGCTTAGGGTGGCGCCCTGTAAGTAATCAGGTGACAGTTTGGGGGGCTTAGTTCAGGGCTCACTGTCTTGTCTGTCATCCCCAGTCCTATTACACATACTTTTTATGTGAATGAGGCCTTTTTGTGTAATACAGTCACACACCCATCATTAAACCACAATCCACCAACAAAACTGTGCCATTAAACTGGTTTGACTCATGGGCTCCAGAAGGCACATTGTCTATGTGGTCTCCAGGTGTTCACCCTTCAACCCTGATACAAAGATCTGAACCACCAGGTTGATGACTTCCAGTTTGTTGATGGTTGACCCCAATGAGCCAGAGACATCAATGACTGCATTTACCCACAAGTAGCAGAGCACCGAAATGTTGGTAGTGTATATTATATGGTCAGACATTCCCATAGTCCGATTTGCCTACCAGTTTAGATGGGACAGTCTCAAGCTAAACTACTCAAGGGGCACATTTACCCGGTCCAGTCTCGATCCGCGGGTGCGTTCTCCGACGAGGATTCGGGTCTGCCGGGATTCACTAGGTCGGGCGCCCGATATCCATATCCCGGGACAATTGGCGCCAAATGGAAATCATCAGGAAACCCGACGAAGTGGCGCGATTCGGACGCTTTTTTTACTTTAGCCGTTTTAACATCCCTCTTCTGCCTTTCAGGCCGAATATGCCAAAAGAAACGATAAAATTTATAAAATAGATTAAAAATGAAATAATTTTTTTTGTGCTAAATCAAGCAAAATTTCTCATATCGAAAATATCAAATACAAAAAATAAAAATTACAGTGGCAGATCTGCTGCTTCTTTTTTCTTTTTGCATTCCTACTAAATGGCGTCAAAAGCACTAAACATTATTTTAACCGACAAGAGAAAAGCAAACAAAAACGATTTCTGAAGAAAACTTCATTGAGGCCGATTATTCCTTGTTACACCAGTTTTCAGATTAGAGATAAATAAACAAGTCACAATTTGGGCACATGTCATAGAAAATCCAACTTTGTGCCGCAAGTTGGGGAATAAGGTGAGTTAGTGCTTATGTAGTAGTTAAAATCTGGCTAAAAATCGGTAGTAACTAATTTTTTTTATATTGAACAAAAAATGACAAAATAATAAAAGCTCTACTTTTTATGAATGCACATTTATTATTGCATTTGCAAATAAAAAACCCAACTCGCTCCATTTTCCACTAAAAAAACCGAAATCACTACATTCTCCCACAAAAAAACCCAAATCACTCTAATAGATGATAAACAAATTACTTTAATCCATAAATTCTATCATGAGAAGCATAACTTATCCTGCAAAAACAAGCCCCCATGCTAGTAGGAAAAAAAAAAAAAGTGCGGCCGTTATGATATTGATATTCTAATAATAGAATTTTCAGTCTATATATTAATAATACCAATCCAGCCTCATATATGCAGATACAAAATTTATCTTTATATTTTTTTTTAAGGTAAACCAAAATTTGCTTAAAGAAAAGCTTTGCACTCCTATGGTGTCTCTCTCACTAGTACCCTGCATGCTTGCCTGGCTTCTGCTGGGATTATGTGGCTTTGGTGTAAACGTGTGACCTTTCTGTCCTGTAAAACATATATGAGGTCCGCCAGAGTTCACCTTCTTCTTCTGGTGTATTTAAGTAATTGTTAAATCCCGCGCATAGTCCAAATCGTTGTATCGTTCGGCGGCCAACCCCCGATTTGTCGTGTGAAAGACGGCGCAATTGCGACACAAAACGATTCGCATGTGACACAATCCCGGCGCGATCCCTGAAAAATCGGAAAACCCGATGTGGCCACGGGACCCTTAGTAAATAAGCCCCCAAAACTCTGTAAGGCTGCTTCCAATTGGCACAAAGCAGGGGAAATATTCCTTCCGGACCTCCGTGCGTCCTGTAGCTATTGAATAATGATCCGGGGCCTGTTGCTGACTTCACTACTGCCCCCTGTTGGTAAACCCTGTTTCCAGATGCCATGGCTGGACCAGATAGTGTAGAGTTGTGAATCGTTCATAATCAAGAACATAGTAATGAGGGATCCATGGGGTGAGTGAAAGTTTTTTCTATCTTTATGAGGGGAACGGAGGACTCTTAGATATTATTTGTCACTATGGAAGTCCCCTTTAGATATAAGGACTTTATAAGCATTAAACACATAGGCAGAACATACGATGGTTATGTTAGAAGTATCCGGAACCTCTGGATTGTCATAGTCCTATATCATAGTAGAGGCTGGAGCCTTTCGACAGACATGGGAACAACCCATAATCGCTATTATTTCAGAATGCAAACCACCAGGGCGCTGCAAGGTCATGTATATGGGTGTTATATACAACAAGTGAGCCCGCGGTGCTGAGTTGTGTCCATGCAGGAATGCATACATGCAGAAGATAGAAGAAGGGACATTTATACCGGAAGATGTTTCCATCTCCACCATTTCACGTCTCCTAGAGACTAATCTTTTCCGAGCACAAGCCGATTCTTAGAAAAACAAACATTCGGCAAATAGATGGCATGAAATCCCTGACATCAGCATTAAATAACTGTAACTGAATGAAGTGTTCTTTTTGACGAAACCTGAGCACTTGTGATGTTAGGGACAAGGGGATAATGTATTAGTATAAATTGTGCATTGGCGGCCGATGGCTTAAATAACATCTTTTTCCAGCGGAGAGATATGGAAGTATACCGTAATCTGATTCCAGGTATCGTGCTGCTATAATTAACCATATAAGCAACACCATAGGAGCTTTAAAGAGGATTAATTTGGCATAATTGGAAAGGACAAATGAAAGAGGAGGTAACCAGGTATTTTAAAGGGAGACTGACCATACAAAACTGCAAACAGTATAGATATCATTATGTGTGTTGTTAGCAGCAGCAGGAATAGGAAAATGCAGTTATATTCCAGGATTGTAGCTGGAGCTCTTGGTGCACTGGTGTGTGAGATCTCTTCACTTAGCACAGCACAGCCCCCCCCCCCCCCCTTGACTTGCTGTGTATATTCAACAGCAAGGGGGAGGTGCCGTGCAGAAGTACATTAAAAAGATCTCACACACCAGTGACCAAGTCAGCTACAATCCTGGAATATAAATGCATTTTCATGTCCTTCAGCTACTAAAAACATACAAAAGGATACACAGACCACCAAGGCTGCTTCCTAACACTGTCTGTGGCTTTTTGTTTTATTGGGACCACCGGCAACCATCCTGATAGGGCAGAGGGGGTGGAGTATAACATTGTAGCCTCTCAGATGAATGGGAAGGAGGCTCAAATCTGCCCGCAAGTAAGGGTTCCTACAAGGGGGGTTAGCAGGTTAGCCATCCCTATGATCCTCCATACCCTAATAAGATATTACACCAATAGTCTTCATGTAAACAACGGGTCCCAGTATGATGATATGAAGATTTACACACAGTAAAAGATTTTGATTGTATGAACGCTGATATTCATGGTGGTATCCTTACTATCTATAAGGCCAGAGACTCAAACTAAGAAACGGCATAAACAAAGGTATGAGAAAAGATGGTCCACAATGAGAGGAAAACCATTTACCAAAAGAGGGACACAGCAGGAGCGGTGGTAACAGGTACTTTTAACCCCTTACTGGCATGTGACATACTATTACCCCCAGGTTATTGGTAAGCCGGTGTATAGGAGTCACTAGCATACCCTCTACCTACCGAAAAGGGATTGCGGCAATTAACCAGTATAGTGACCTATTGGCACTGATTGTCACCTGTGTGACATATAAAAGAATTACTGTTATACATAGCTCTGTGAACATAAGGGGGGGGGGGGCATTTATCAGGGCTTGTATTGTCCAGTTCGATATGTACCCTGAAATAATAACATATGGTTGTGACCACCAGAAATTGTGATTATTTCCACCTTTCCACGCAATCCACCCCAAGGGGAGTGCGCCCTGTGGCAGAGTAGGTGGAGTTGGGCTCCCTGACCCATGCCTGTGCACTAGCCAGGGGTGCATCGCCATGAGGCGAGTGGGTCTCTTGCTCAGGCACGCACCACCTGCAGCAAAATGGGGGCAGCATCAGGGGTGCAGTCACCAACTACAAAGCAGGATCAGAATTTAAAAATGACTTTCTCTCACATCTGATGTAGCCTAGGTGTGATACACTGCCTAGAGAACCCACTTAATTAAAAAAAAAAAAATTGATATATTACTATTGGATGGGCGGGGAAGTGGGGACATTCTATAACTCCCTTCAGGCAGTAGAGCGTTTAGATTCACTCATGGCACTAGTTATAGGCTGCACCCTTAACCATGTGCTGGGTATGATAAAATCTCCCCCCAATGACAAAGAATCAAGAGGAGTGTTGTTTGGACCACACCCTGGACCACGCCGTAGAATCACGCCATAAGAAAATGGCACTACGTGTGTATTGTGTCATATTTTTTCCAGCTTCAAAGAATACTAAATGTGCCACTAAGAAGGACAGAGGTCAAACCTTCATTGGCCTCTGTAAATGGGGGAAAAAAACAACGGGTTTGGAAGTGGGAAGTGAAAAATGGAAAAGCAAAAATAATATTTGTTATCTTAAATGGTATAATAGCAAGTTTCAGCTCATGCATTTTGTATTTAAAAGTTGGAACTAAAAATCACCTGCATGGCATTCAATAAAAATGTTGTCTATATTAGGTACCACTATCAGGGTCGCTCCAGGTTTAGTAGGTCCACTGGGCGACAGAGCCTCAGTAGGCCCCTTTACAGTCAACTCACGTGACGGCAGTTAAAATTAGAAACTAAAACCAGTCTCATGTTACCTAAAATATCCCTAGTTATCATCCCAAACAGGCGCCCCCCATGGTTTATTATAACATTCCCCTATGTGTTATTTATCACAAGCCCCCTCACCTCCATGGATTGCTTAAAGGACACCTGTATCAGGTCTGTGTCATTGTCCTGTACCTCTCTGTTGGAGCAGCTCACAAGGATCCTATCCCAGCCTTCATTAGTTATTTCATACATTAATCATTGTAAAATCATCTATTTTTATCATGTAAAGAGGCTGGTCACATGGTCAGAGGCAGTGTATGTCACCCCTGTTACCCCTCTCTCCTCCCTCTGCTCATGTCTGTGTGTAATGGATAGTAAAGTATTGCTGGTATTTATGCTGCATCTGATCGACATGCTGCATCCTCCTAATATGCAGGTGGAGCCACAGACCTCAGCTACACATGAATTTGACCATGTTTCTTGTAACAAGGCTCTGCCTGGAGCTGCGGTTCTCTCCTATACACACCACAATGCACACACAGGCTGCAGGGGCGTGGCCACCAGCAAGCACATCATTATACAGCCTCACATCATTACAGGTTCAGTCAAGCACTGGGGGGTGTGGCTGTGCCTCACTCATGAATAGAGTGGACAGCTTGAATATGCTAATGCTTCATTGGACATTTCACAGGTCATTTGCTACAGCTTAGACCCTCTTGCTTAGGTTTACAGGCATGTGGTAGAGACAATGAAGGGATAGAGGCAATGCTCTCTAATGACAGTTTTGAAAATATATTTAGTTTAGGGGGGTTATTTTGATGACGGGTTTCTCTTTAAGTACAGACTATTTGAGCCTCCCCCCAGCAGGTCTGGGACAGCACTTGCCGGGTATGCCCAGTGCTGGCGTCGGCCCTGAACATTATGGGCATGGACTCTACTGAAATAATTTATAGATTTCCACTAAACTGGGATCTATGGTAAAAAAAAAGAAACAAAATATATAGTCAGCGGGAGAAAATTTTGTTCTAAAATGGAATTACTAAGTAAACGGTATGGATGTTCAGTATGGGCACTAGTAAACAGGTATGTGTGTCAGTATGGGTCACTAAGTAAACAGTATGTGGTGTTCAGTATGGGCACTAAGTAAACAGGTATGGGTGGTCGATGGGCACAAGTAACAGGTATGGGTGTACAGTATGGGTACTAAGTAAACATGTATGGTGTACAGTAGGGTACTAGTAAACATTAGGGTTACAGGATAAGAAAAATGTATGGGTGTACAGTATGGGTACTAAGTAAACATGTATGGGTGTACAGTATGGGTACTAAGTAAACATGTATGGGTGTACAGTATGGGTACTAAGTAAACAGGTATGGGTGTTACTCTACCCATACCTATGGTAAAAATTTCAAATTTCCATTTGACTTCTACTTTAAATGAGTTCTCTGTTTCGGGAAAAAAAACAAAAAAATAATATCATAAACCATCATTTTTCCCAGTTGATTAATAAAAATGATGAAAACCTTGTTGTCTGCAGCCCTTGTTTGGTTAACAAGGTTCCGACTTTGTTGAGAATATCGTCATCACTTCATACCGGCATCACGTACAGAAAGGTATCAGCAGCGATATCCCGTTACTCACAATAATCCCATCTCGCAAAACTTACTACGGCGCTCGCTACCATCTGTTCCAGATTTAGTATTTTATAGGATATAATTGCTATTTAATCTCTACCGAAATTGGCAAATCTTCGTTGGGGAGACAATTTAAGTACTGGGCCCCCCATATAATTGGGTTTTGCAGGTTGTATATTTGTGCACTTCTTGCCGTAATAGAAGAACAATCGCGGTGCCAAGACTTTAGCAAAAAAAAAGACATAGTGTTCGACACGTAACAGAAATAATACTGTAAGCCGAGGTTGTGTCTGAATCATATGGCACATCTGTCTGATGTTGACCGTAAACAGGATTAGGGCAGGATTTATCTGCTTGACCTAATGTACTTGAGCAGTTTAAACATTCCTCTTTTATTATTTTATTACTTTTTTTTTTTAATACAGCATGAAAAATGCTTCCCTGATAAATCTCCGCCGGCCTATATTATGTGGAGATTATGCCGCACTTGGCTATGAAGCAGGAGGGGATCCGAGCACATTTATAGGTAGAATACCTTATCTAATCTTCTAATAATTAAGAATATTAAATTCTCTTTGATACACCGCACACTGGGGAAGTCTGTGGAGAGAAAACGAGCCGTACATCACAATACACACATACGCAAATGGAAAACTCACCATTTTCTTAATCAGTTAAATCCATTATTGAATAATAATTGGTGTGTTTCGGAGGAGATTTAATATCGTAATGGGGCTTTAACATAAAGGAAATTTGACAATTTCAGCCAATATGGTAAAATATACCAATAGAAAGATAACAACCATTACGCACAGCTCATCTTACCGGAACACTGTCAGAATGAAAGCTGTGCCGTGATGGATGCTGTTGGTTTGTGAATTATTACCTTTAACGGACTAGGTCATTTAAAAAAAAAAAAAAAAATATTTCTTTTGTTGTAAGCCATAACTTATTTTGGGTTTTTTTACATGTTACTTATTAGGCAATGTACCAGGAAGCTGTAAAATATTGTGCCAAGTAGTTTTCCTAGGTTATTAAGGAGGGTGTCCTGTATGTGGTCAGTATGACACAATAAAATAAAACATACCTTTGAAAAATTGGGAAAGTTTTGTATGCCCTATTCTATCATTCAGGTAAGGTTCTCTCTTTTTGAATGCTGAGTTGTAATTTTATATACTGATACTGGTTTGGGAACATATAATATTAGGATTGATTTAGAATTTTTTCCAGTTACAACATTAGCCATGTGACACATACCGTATATACTCGAGTATAAGCCGACCCAAGTATAAGCCGAGGCCCCTAATTTTACCACAAAACCTGGTAAAAAACCTATATATTTTTACTCGAGTATAAGCGAGTTTGGGTTTCAGCACATTTTTTGTGCTTGAAAAAACTAGGCTATACTCGAGATATAGGTATTGTTTTTATAGGTACTGAAGATTGATATAGTGGCAAAATGATAGCATTTCCTGGTTCAATTGTAATATACAGTAAGCAGTCCTGTATAAAAGAGCAGAGAAGCGGCAGCCAGGAGCTGGGAGGGCGCCATCTTTGTAGACCTACCGCTCATGTAAATAGGTACATAAGCATCAGGAGCAGTTGATAATGTAACACTATAAGATCAGCTTCATTCCACATTATTTGGGTCAGTGTTTTCCAATAATAGTTTTAAAGCAAAACCAGAAGTAGATCCAGTACCCGAATATGTAGAAAAAATACTGAACAAATACTGACATGAAAAAATGAAATTTGTTTTTGTCTTTGTTTCAGTATTTTGTAAAGGCAATACAGGAATGGATTCTACCTGAAAAAGTATAATGGGAAGATTTGTTTTAATTTCAAAATACTCCAATACTAAGCGAATACTGCTGGTTATACAGGCCAACTATTATAATAATAATCTTTATTTTATAGCGACACAGATTACGCAGCGCTGCACAAAGCTTGTCAAATTGGTCCCTGTCCCCATGGGGCTCACAATCTAAACAACTCCACAGAATGTTTTTGGAGTGTGGGAGGAAACGGAGGACCCGGAGGAAAACCACGCAAAAACATAGATTTATAAATAACACAAGAAAAAATTGGGCTCTTATAGGGCCGAGAAAGTCGCAATTCCTGGCGTATGATAGATGAAATTGTGACTTTTGGTCTTTTTGCACCACACACGTCACTTTCTTCAAAAGAAGCGGACCCGAGGAGTTGGGGCACCAGAGGGCCAGGACAGGGGCACATGTACAGAAACTGGCGCAGATTTTGGCTGGAACGACCCAGGCTGGGCATAGATTATCATTCTGCTGTGCACACAAAAATTACTTAGAGGTCAGATTCGGTTTGGTTCGTAATTGCGTCTTTTCTTGTATGGATAGTTCCAGTCTTACTACATAGTCCCCAGTGTTGTTATCCGAAAACACAAGCACAGCATTAATTTCATAGTACTAGCTGATCTAAATAGATCAATTCCCACTTTCCTTCTCACTTGCTTTATTTGCGCATAAATCATATACCGTGTATGTTACTTTTTTTTTAATTCAGTAGGATTACTTCATTAATATTTACAGATAAGTTGATATCGTGATGTAATGAAGAGTACACAGTTTACAATGTACTTTCTATATTCAATTCCTCATAAAATTGGTGCAGAAGAAGAATATTGGAAAAATCGAATAACTTTTAATATATACCGAGGATAATGTGTTTTCTGTAATTGATATACTCAGGGAATAGTTTTTATTCATTACAATATGAGGTCATTTTTTAGTACAACTCAACTAAACAAAAGGATCGAAATTATGAACTAATTGACTATTAATGTTCAGAATCACATGGTTATTAAAACATAAAAAAGTGGGTAATTATTTCTACATGAGTTCTGAATAGGCTACTAAGGCCCGTTGAACTCGCATCACACTCGCAGCGCATGGGCCTGATCGCACGGCCCGAACACCGCAAACCGGAACGTGAACTCAGCATGTCAGTTCCGGTTTGCAGCGTTCGGGCAAGGAGATCCGGCGCACGCATTGCAAAAGTGAGCGAGTTCAAACAACACCACACTCGTGAGTTTAGAGGGGCCTAAGAGTATGGCAAAAACGGACCGTTGGGTGGGGTTCAACGTCCGTTTCATATCCCATCTATAGTCCACAAAAAAAAGTGTCACTATAGTCACAAAAAGGTGTGAGCTTTTGTCCTGCATGTACATTTTTTGGGCCTTATCAGGAGGGAACCCCCCCCCCCCCCACTCTCCCCACGACCCAGCATATTTACTATATATACTTCAGATTCCTCTTCTGCCTAGAGGAGATTCTGGTACATACATCGCATGTGATACATCTTTATTGTGATTCATTTTCTAACAAATTAGCAAATTTACACTAGGACATTAATAAATCTTCCTAGGTTAAAGGGGACACTAATCTGTCAGGATTTTGACCATACAAGGCTAGGCAATGCTAGGTATTGTCTGGAGACAGGTGTTGTTGTAGACATGAGTGAAAATGCATTTTATTTTGGATTTGAGCTGGGACTTGGTGAACTCTGGTAGGTGAGATCTCTGAAAACAGCACAGCCCCTCCCCGTGCTATTTGTCACTGCTTTTCCAGGCTTCCATAATCACTAGGTCACTTACTGGGGAAAGAAGCTTTAATGGAGCTGTGCTGGATTCATGAAATATTCCACCCACCCAGTTGTGCAGCAAGTCCATCATTACAATCCTAGACATAAATGCAATTGCAAAGATCCCGGACCCAATCACTAACAATGTCTGCAGTTTTATGGTGAAACACTGTCAGATTCCATTAACCCTAGTAGAGATTTATAGTTCCTCAATGGAGCTACAATCTTGAAATATATAATTCATATTTACAGTCCTGCTGCTAACAACCTAGTAAAAGTACGATTACACAGTCTCTATAGCCAAAGGTTTAACTGAAAAATCGTATGGACAAAAATGTCGATAACTATGTGGGTGATAGTATCAGTCGAGTACAGGGGGCTTGGAACACATGATAGTAATAATGATAGGTAATATAATATTTGTAGCAAGGACAGTCTGTATGTAGTACTATGCTTCTACAGAACTCATTACTGCTAATGTTAAAAAATTCGGGGGTTCCTGTTTGCAAAAGAGAAGCCTAATGCTGGGGAAGCAGCGTTAATAAAGCTGTCATTGTGTTCTCCAAGTAACAAACATAGGAATGATCACATAATTGGTGTGGCAGAGGTGATATTGTACAGGGAGTTTTGCGCAGCGTGCGGTTCATAATTTCTGCCATTTAAATGATAAAAAAAGAGCGACTCCGAATCCCTTCCCTCTTTGTGACTGCGGCACGTACGCTGCGATTACCAGCAGTGCATTACTCCAAGAAGCTCTTTTTTCCCCTCCTGCATTTATTATCTTCTCTTAAAGGACCACTAGACTCGTCAATGTTAATTTGATATCAATGTGATATGACAAAAAAGTAGCAAAGTTAATTTAGATCACAGTAAGAAGTACAGGATTAAATAATACTGTTCAGTCTTTTAGAAAAGTTTTTGGAGCAGATGGGAGCAAAGATTCTTTCCAGCACTGATTAGTCGTGTCCTCCCCCCGGGGGGGTCCAGAGAAATAAAGGTTACATATTAAATTTACGCTTGTAAGTAGAGTGTGAAGACATTGCATACATAAGTTTTTATTAGCTTTATTATTGGCGTTTTTATATTTAAATACGTTTCCAGACCAGGTTGTAACTGTAATAGAGAAGCAACAAGAAACAGTGATTAGTACTTACCTCTATGTGGCTGATCTGGCCCCATGTTGTGGTATGCCATGTGGTGCTATGGATCTTATGCCTTTATTATAGTAGTGCTTATTATTTCTAGATAGAATTATCTCGATGGAATTACAATATAATCACAGATAAACTGATTGAACAGTAACATTGTTTGCTGCTTAGATTCGTATGTTTACTAAGGGGCTTTAAACAAATAAAAGCGACGTAGCCTTCACTAAATATTCTATACAATGTGAAGAACAACATATGTAGGTGTGGAATTAACACCAACCTCCCCAACACCCTCATTATCTGAGTAGTTCGCTCCTATGATCAAAGCGTAAAGTGCGGTTCTCTGTTGTTCTGGCCGCTTGAGGTTCCTGCGTCCATAGAGCCTGTGTCAGGCGTTTTGTTCTAACAATAGGTGGTTGGGGTGTTGTGAACATCCCAGTCCCTCGAATTCAGAAAAATCTGAAAAAGACTCTCTGAATTTAGATCAGGTTTGCCTTTGTCTAAACATAAAACCTGGTGAAAATCAGGGCGACGGTTTATTTTTCAGTGTTACTAAGAGTCTGGAGCCTTGTTCATGCCTTGTTGTCATACTCTGATATGTCTTGACGACTGAAGCTGGTGGCCTCCATTGGGATATACCTAAGGACTTATCAAATAGCCGAAAAATTCTTCACAGTTCTCATTTGATCCATCAGTTTTAACATGTTTAATATAAATATGTAATTTTAATTTTTTCTCACCTCGTTTTTTTTTGTTTGGGGGGGGGGGTGATTTTTCACTTTTTTCATGCTGGAACATTTTTTTCTTTGAATAAATATCCTTTTTCTTTAAATGTTTTCCTGGACCAGCGATCATTGTAACAAGCGTCCTACCCTAAATAGCCTTTCGTATTCAAAGAACTGAACTTAACCAGCTACCATTGGTTGTTTGACTATTCTCTACCATCACCCATTCTGGGGCCACCTGGATCAGCTCCTGTCACCACATTGGGACTGCTCACGAGAGGAGGGTAGGACTGGTGACCCTTTTGAAGCAGAGTCCAGATTCCTGTTTTTTTAAAGAGTTGAAGGTGAATATCTGGCATGGTTAATGCTATAAATCCTTAGGAGTAGCCAAGCCAGCAGTTTGGGTGGAACAATAGGTCAGAGAGCCACAAGAGTTCTTTTACGCCAAATATTTCACACCAAATATATTAAATAGTTTCTCTATTATCTAGTTTTGCCTGGACTGCCCACCTTAAATTAATTTGTCCCGGATATTACCTATTTGACTCTCAATATAACACAAAAGACCACACAAAAAGATGCCGGTAAGCAGCGTTGACCAAGCTCTTTGCATTCTAACATATTGCAGGTCACAAACTAAAATACCAGCTTACACAGTGAAAAGTGATTCACAGATACAGTTATATCAATGACTTACTGGTAACACCTTCTATCAGGTGCCATATCCCACATAGTCATCTATTACCAAAGTCATTTGTGCAACTGAAAACTCCCCCAACCACTGATTGTACAATGTACTCTCTGTGCCCTGCTTAGTAATAGTGTATCCATTTGTCTCCCAAATATGCAAATTACCTGAGATCTGCCCCGTGAGATCATCCGCTGCGAATGGGGCGCCAGCAGGCCTCCACAGGACCAGTGGCTCAGCAGGGGACAGGAGTTCTGCCACATGCACAGAGCTCCCCTGTCGCTATATTGCGCCGGAGCCATGAGCGTGCTGTGGAATGTAGTTTACAAGCAACAGGACATGGAGGGAGGTGGATCTGCAGGGCTACAAAGGGCATGGAGGAGCCGTAGCCCCGGGAGCTCATAGAGGCTTCTCACGCCACGAAGTAGACTCTGTAGGTAATTTCCATATAAATGTAAAGTTAAACCTATAGGCAGCTTTGTCGTGGTCAATGTTTTAGTGTTGAAAAAAAGTAGATTCTAGACCAGTTGGTGGCTAACCTTTTAGAGTGGAGTGCCCCTTCTCCTTGTTATTGAAACTGTTAGTCGTTCAGTCCCTAAAGACCACCCACGGAGTTGAAAGGAGGAGGGCAAATTGGCCTATCATTGTAGGAAGATTCTGTAGGAAGATTTTTGAGTCCTGTTGGTGAACTTCAGCTAGGGTGATGGCCTGGTGCCCACAGAGAGGGCTCGAGTGCCGCCTCTGGCACCAGTGCCATAGGGTCGCCACCACTGTTCTAGACTGTAGTTTTCCATCTTTATGTTTCTATCAAAATATTTCCATGGTTTCTACCAGGAAGCTCGAGGTCCAGGGCAGCCTCAAGAAGCATCCATTGAACTGAAGGACATCTTTTCCGTAAAACTGAAGAGACGTAGGCTAGCAGGGACAGGAAAAAAGGTGGCACCTTGTTGGGCCCTGACAATATTTGTGTGCATCCGAAAGGGCACAAGGAAAGAAAGAAAGGCTATGATTTCCATAATCTAGTGAAGGACTTCTGTGATATTTGGCACAGCCCAGTTGAAGGAAATATGAACGGTGAGTTCATCGGAATATGGTTCATTATAAAGTTAGAACTACATAGTGTTTGCTATAAAGGAGATCCTGCCATTTCATTGGGGTAGTACAATGATATTAAAGGGGTATCCGGGTTTAAAAATTTTTTATGGCCGGGTGGGAGGGCTAGTTAAACATAATAACATGGACTTTACCTCCTCCGGCACCGTGATGTCCGCGTCGCCGGGTCATTCCGATCCGTGCCCCTGTTTGTTTACAGGGGCACGGAAGCCGCGCACATGGAGCTTCGGTCGCGAGTGGGACGGCTCCTCCCATCCGTCCCTATCTCTCAGCGTTGTAAGCGCTGGGAGATAGTGCGCATGGGAGCATCGGCCGGCCGGAAGCTCCCTGTGCGCCGGTTTGTAATGAAACCGGCGCACCGAGAAGACCGGCCGCGGGCGGGACATCGGCAGCACAGGAGGAGGTAAGTACATGTTATGTGTTTTTAAATAGCCTCCCCAGCCCGGCCAGAAGAATTTTTTAAACCCGGAACAACCCCTTTAATGTTTCGCAGATTAGAGGAATTTCCCCACAACAAGAATATTCTCGATTTCAATTCTACTAGTGATGTTACACAATAAAGATCCTTTTTAACCCCAGTGGTCAGTGTAAGATTCCAGAGTGTGGGCGGGAACTCTCTAAGCAGACCCTTCATGATCCCTGTAGTGCTATGAGATCCTGTGTGCTGACAATGGGATAGATTATCAGGGTCCAGGTTATATATAACTTTTATTTAGCCTGAACATTGTACTAGTATCTGACACATAGAAAGAGAGATGAGACAGATCAGAGATTAAGTGATGAAATCATGAGAGATGCTTATTACACTGTCAGCTTGCTGTGTATCTTCTCACACTGCTAGATCTGCTTGCCTCCCACCCCCGGATAAGAAATTATCTGCCTGTAGCTTGTAGCTCTCCTTCGCTGGATGTGTTTCGGCAGAAAGTCAGTGGGTGTGAGCTCATCCCGGTATGCAGGGGGAGGGGCCACTGAAGGAAGCAGGAATAGCTCAGCTCCACAGGCTCCAACAAGATGGTTGCCGACCCTAAAGTAAGAGGATCAGGGGTAATGAATTGTGTACCCAGGACTGATAGAGACAGGTTGGATTTATATCTGTGAAATTCTGTATTTTGTTACAACGTGAATTAGAGAGAATTGTTATTTTGTTATCTGAGTATATATAAACTTGTCTTCATGGGAATGCCCTTTAATGGTGTCGCTAGCATAACATGTACAGAGGTCATTTACTAAGGGACGGCCCACTGTAGTTGGAATATCCCAATGGTCCGATGTGCACCGCTTTCGAAGGGCTTTTTGTCGGCAACGTATCGGACTGGGGACTCCGGGCGTGCTTTCATGCGACACAAATGGGGGGGGGGGGGGCAATCGGGCGATCTGATGTATTAACACCCGGGCAGGATTTAACCATTCACAATTGTGTCGCAAGGCAAGCACTCAAGCCCCGGGAAGAAGATGGCGGACCTCAGCGGGGAGGAAGCAACAGTGCAGGAACGGGTAGTGACAGGTAAGTCTCTAGTGGACGGTAAGTAAATGTGCCCCACAGTGGCCTAATGAGGATCTAAATGTTGACTATTAAGGAAATTATCTCCACAGATTTATTTTGACACTGTAGTTTATATTGATAACAATTTATGCAAGAGATTAGATAAGCAATGGATAAAGAATGTGGAAAGATTAAAATCAATATGACATATGTTCCCGATCCTGCAAATGCAGAAAACCACTGATTTGGCGGAGCGGTTACCTGAGACACTGTACTATAGAGGGTGTATGAGACCGGTGTCCCACTTTTCCGTACCATCAATTCAAGGGAGGTAACCACTGATCCATTCATGTGCATGGACTGCTCACTGCTGACGTCATGTGAACGGAGGCCTAATGAAGGTTTACTTTTACTACATTGTTCTAATCATGTATTGATATTTATAGTGTGGATTCTGAGTGTGGCAAGTTGTGAAAAGTTAAAGGTTTTCTATTGATGCAATGACATATTACAGCAGGCAAGCAGCAGTAATTGCAGATCCATAGGCTATTTAATGGGCCACACCTATACTGCTTTTAGGAGGATAGCCAAGTACCAGTGCCAACATATAGGTGGATTTCCAATTCAGGTTTTTGAATAGTTTTTGAAACCAAAACAGAAGTGGGATCGATGAAGAGGAGGAGCATTGTCAATATACGTTAAGTTGGCTTATTGTTTAATCATACCCCGATATATTAATAAAAGGGGTTTCCCATGTGATGTTTACACAACAAAGATTTGTACCCCCCTTACTTTACAATTTTACTCAATTTATTGCTGTTTAGCACCTATCAGCTCAGTGATTGTCAGTGTAAAATTCCAGGGATGTGGGCTCTCTAAAGCAGACACTTCATGATTTCCTCTGTGCTAGTGAGAAGCTGTATCTACACTTTTATTGAGCTTTCTGAAAATTCATAGTCTGACACATAGAAACGAGGGAGATGGACATATCAGAGATGAAATGATGAGACCATGAGATGATGATCAAACACAAGACACCCATCAACTCAGCTAGAAACACCAGTCAGCTTGCTTAAACCTCCTCCCTGACTATAAAATTTATCTTGTCTGTAACTTTGTAGAGTAAAGTCTTTGCCACATCTGCTTGTCGGCAGAAGTGCCTTGTGTTCGAACTGGTCTTGCAATGCAGGGGGGGAGGGACAGGAGGCGAAGAGAGCAGTGCGTGTGGCAGATAGAGAAGGCTATTCATAGAGAAAAATCAATACTATAGTCAGTATTACGGCCAGGATCTCCAAAAGTGTGTACTCTAGGCTCGATAAAGTACCGTGTTTAATTTATTTGCTGCAATGCGGGTATTTTGTTAATAACGTTGATTAGAGTATGTGTGATCTTTTTGTATACCTGAGTATTTTAAGAATCCGACTTTCGTAGAATCCCTCTAAGCACAATGTGGACTTTGGACATGCACCAAAATATCTATCCGTTGTACTCAATATGAATATGATACTAGGCTCCCTTCTTCTTTGCAGTTTGTACTTCTGTTCTTCAAAGGAAGAAGGGACTCCTTGCATCATCATATCAAGTTTGTATACATGAATTTTAGGAGATAGGAAAATATGTTTCGCTGTGAAACCGTCACGACAACGTGTCCACGGATTCATTGACTAATCTGGCCCTGTGTCTCTGGCCGTAAGTTGGTGTGGTGAGGGAATAGGCCCACTTAGGTGCGACTGAACTGTGGTCCTATTCTATCTCTATGGGCAGTGGATCCTGCATACGGTATTATGTGTTTAGTTTTCGGGCTATTTCTTAGTGTTTTTCTGTACCTATTGACTACCTGAACAAACACTGTATAATGACTACAGCGTTAGTCTAAGCATGTTAATGGAGCGCATAATAAATGTGCCTTCTTGTAGATAGGCAATGCTTAGTTACCACAGGACCAATATCTATTGTTCACTCCATATGGGGTCCATTACCTCAGTAAATACCTCGCTGGCGTGGTCTCCAGGGCCACAGTTGTGTATTTGCATCTGATTTCGTCTTTGTAGGTTGATGGTATGCTGGGGAATGGAAAATGCTAGATTTGTGAAGGGAGTGATATTAATCCGCATCATGGTCGTAGTCATTTACCTTCACTAATGACAAACCTGTTATTCTAAACAGAAGTTATATCTCTATTAACTGAAGAGAAGGTGCAGGAGTTGCTCCAACACATGATATTGCACCATGTGGGCTTTTCTACTATTACAATTTTCCACATAACATTTATGCAACACACGTTTGTCATCATACCCTAAGCTAACAAGAGATCAGTTCATCATAAGATGTGTCATGATAATGTGATGGGGGGCGGGGGCGGAGGGGGGAGATTCATGCACGTGCATACCTTCCATATACTCTCCAATGGATTTCAACAATTAGTTTTGGCAGGAAGAACATGAAATGTCATGAATAGGAACAGACATAGGTGACCACTGTGAGCACATTAAAAATGGGACACAACACAGATATAGCCTCAAGATGGTGATTAAATAAATCTCATCCTGCTCTGTAACATTCTCACCTACCAACAGCAATTACTGGGGGGTTTTCAATCATTACTAAAGGGCACGATTCGCGCTTTCCGAGTGTACCGAAATATTTCCGATTTTTTGTGCCGATTTCCCTGAATTGGCCCCCCGGGTTTTTGGCGCACGACGACGGATTGTGGCCACGGCGCTGGACCGAAAGAAAACCAGACGGATTGGCTCCCTGCCAGTAGCATGTAGTGAGTCCCTGTGGAGAGGGGTAAGCTGTAGCCTTTGTGTGCCTTTGTTTCCTCTTACATTATTTTTCTCCTCACCATCAACCCTCCCCCCCACCAGCCTAATGCACATGGCAGGATGTGGGGAGAAGAGAGGGATCTGGATGATAGTGGAGGAGAGGGAAGCGCACACACAGGCTGCAGCTGACCCCCCACCAGGACTCACCAAGTGATGCTGGCAGGGATCCAGGTAATGTGAATAAAACTATTATAAAGTACTGAAATGATTCAAAATGCTGACAAAGACATGCATGCTTTAAAAGGGTTTTCTTGTTTGGAAAAAACATAGAAATGGGGTTGAATAATCTAAAAGAAGCATTACCTACCTCATTGATCCCCTGTTGCTCCTGTTCTGATGTTTTCTGCCCCCTCCTCCTGGTCAGAGACTGATTCTTTGTGATTTATTCAAACTGCTTATCAGCCAATCACTGTCTCCAGTGGGTCACCCTACTGCCCAGTGATTGGCTGAGCAGCAACTTCCTGTGTGTCAAGAGGATGCAGTAAAGAGAAGTTATGGGAAACCTGGGAAACTTTCAAAGTGTTGCTGAGCCCTTTAAAAAAAGTTTCCTTTGTGGTAGGTGCCCTTTAACAAACTCAACTTGTTTTTACATATAGGAAGTAGTTTCTGTAGTGAAGAGTAAATTATGGAACATGACTCATTGCTTTATCTCACAGGCGGCATGAAGGATATCTACGCAGACACATCACTGGTCTGTTTTTAATCATTATATATCTTCATTTCTATGGATTTGGATGTTATTTTTGGAATTTTCCTTCATCACACATTTTCCCGTTGAGACACGGATGCCCTTTTTGCTGCACGTAATTCAGAAGCAGAATGTGTTGTGTATCTGATACCTATATTGTCACACAGCCATAAGGAAGTGCTATGATTACAGACACCATCTGATTTCATGATGGGTCACGTTTCCTGCACATATGCCTATGTTTTTGCACAGATGACCCCTGGAACATCTGTTAGGTTTGTGGTGGTATCTGAAGTTTCATGTGAATTGTATCCTCGCCGCCAACAGTTTGACAAACTAGCTGCTTCCCATCTACCAGCCCATAAGGACTTATTGCTGGTAAATATTGTCAATATCTCGATTCTGCCATTTGTCACCAGACACCCGAGCTGCGCACATCCACAGCCTTGACGTGACATGTTAATCATTGCCGAATCAATGGCAGGGAAGTGCGTACATGAAGGGACTGCATTGTACACATTCATTGCGGTGGCACACATTCAATTATACTAACCATCTACCTTTACGCTTATCATTAGCAAAGGAGTCAACACTGCAGAGAGTAGTATACAGTATATATTTAGTGTTTCGACACAAGCAACTATTAGTTTTACAAGGTATCGATAGAGGAACGTTATTGTTGACCCAGGAATAGAAGCAAAAGAAAATGGCACCTAGGACTTAATAATAAATATTTAATAAGGTTATTTCTGTATCTGGCCTGAGACTTTATGTATTCAGAATATTCCTTAATGTATACCTACAGCATATGCAACCTTATAGACATGGCCGTGTAGAGACTACAAGCTATCTGCATAACCGTGGCTAACTTGTGGCCCCACAGCCTTCTATAAAGCATGTTCATGGTGCAGCACCCTGACGATTTCTTTCAATTGACATGGGTGGGTACGCTGTGCCCAGCCTACGCATGTCGGCCAAACTGTAGTCACAGGCTGCATGAACATACTGTAACATCCATGTCATCATGGTCTTCCTTGACTAAGAAGGTGCTGATAGTCCTCTTTGTATTTTTGTGTGTGAATTGTGGCTTAGGTTGCGGCTCCATTGGGACACCCAGTTCCTCAGCAGATCAGCTCTTTCCAGCTAATGGTTAACTTAAGTGATGGACGGCAGTCCAGTCAGCTGCTGGGGGCGGCATCCAGGAACTCCGTTATATATCTGCCCTGTTCCATTACACCTTGCTGGTTATACTCTAACTTAGCTTTGTGTTATCTGTGCTGTCATTATACTGCTGGTTATTCTGGTTTTCTGATTTTGGGTATTTAACATTTGATTATCCCTTTTTGTACTGTATATGCTATCTTTAACGTTTCCTGGACCTCTGATCTCACTTGTTTGCAAGTAGTTTTGTTTTGTGTTCTCACTTTGGCGTAGGGGCGATTGTCGACCAGTTATTGGGCACCGCTTAGGGTGGCGCCCTGTAAGTAATCAGGTGACAGTTTGGGGGGCTTAGTTCAGGGCTCACTGTCTTGTCTGTCATCCCCAGTCCTCCCATTACACATACTTTTTATGTGCATGAGGCCTTTTTGTGTAATACAGTTCACACACCCATCATTAAACACAATCCTACCAACATAAACTGTGCCATTAAACTGGTTTGACTCATGGCTGCTCCAGAAGGCACATTGTCTATGTGGTCTCCAGGTGTTCACCCTTCAACCCTGATACAAAGATCTGAACCACCAGGTTGATGCACTTCCAGTTTGTTGATGGTTGACCCCCAATGAGCCAAGAGACATCAATGACCTGCATTTACCCACAAGTAGCAGAGCCACAGAAATGTTGGTAGTGTATATTATATTGGTCAGACATCTCCCATAGTCCGATTTTGCCTACCAGTTTAGATGGGACAGTCTCAAGCTAAACTACTCAATGGGGCACATTTACCCGGTCCAGTCTCGATCCAGCGGTGCGTTCTCCGACGAGGATTCGGGTCTGCCGGGATTCACTAAGGTCGTGCGCCCGATATCCATATCCCGGGACAAATTGGCGCAAATTGGAAATCATCAGGAAACCCGACGAAAGTGCGCGATTCGGACGCTTTTTTTTACTTTAGCCGTTAAACATCCCTCTTCTGCCTTTCAGGCCGAATATAGCCAAAAGAAACGATAAATTATAAAATAGATTAAAAAATGAAATAATTTTTTTTTGTGCTAAATCAAGCAAAATTTTCTCATATCGAAAATATCAAATACAAAAAAATAAAAATTACAGTGGCAGATCTGCTGCTTCTTTTTTCTTTTTGCATTCCTACTAAATGTGCGTCAAAAAAGCACTAAACATTATTTTAACCGACAAGAAGAAAAGCAAACAAAAACGATTTCTGAAGAAAACTTCATTGAGGCCGATTATTCCTTGTACACCAGTTTTCAGATTAGAAGATAAATAAACAAGTCACAATTTGTGGCACATGTCATAGAAAATCCAACTTTGTGCCGCAGTTGGGGGAATAAGGTGAGTTAGTGCTTATGTAGTAGTTAAAATCTGGCTAAAATCTGGTAGTAACTAATTTTTTTTATATTGAACAAAAAATGACAAAATAATAAAAGCTCTACTTTTTATGAATGCACATTTATTATTGCAGATTTGCAAATAAAAAACCCAACTCGCTCCATTTTTCCACTAAAAAAACCGAAATCACTACATTCTCCCACAAAAAAACCCAAATCACTCTAATAGATGATAAACAAATTACTTTAATCCATAAATTCTATCACTGAGAAGCATAACTTATCCTGCAAAAAACAAGCCCTCCCACTGCTAGATAGGAAAAAAAAAAAAAGTGCGGCCGTTATGATATTGATATTCTAATACTAGAATTTTCAGTCCTATATATTAATACATCCAGCATCATCATATGCAGATACAAAATTTTATCTTTTATTTTTTTTTAAGGTAAACCAAAATTTTGCTTAAAGAAAAGCTTTGCACTCCTATGGTGTCTCTCTCACTAGTACACTGCATGCTGCCCTGGCTTCTGCTGGGATTATGTGGCTTTGGATTGCTAAACGTGTGACCTTTCCTGTCCTGTAAAACATATATGAGGTCCGCCAGAGTTCACCTTCTTCTTCCTGGTGTATTTAAGTAATTGTTAAATCCCGCGCATAGTCCAAATCCGTTGTATCGTTCGGCGGCCAACCCCCGATTTGTCGTGTGAAAGACGGCGCAATTGCGACACAAAACGATCGCATGTGACACAATCCTCGGCGCGATCCCTGAAAAATCGGAAAACCCGATGTGGCCACGGGACCCTTAGTAAAATAAGCCCCAAAAACTCTGTAAGGCTGCTTCCAATTGGCCCAAAGCAGGGAAATATTCCTTCCGGACCTCCGTGCGTCCTGTAGCTATTGACTAATGATCCGGGTCCTGTTGCTGACTTCACTACTGCCCCCTGTTGGTACAACCCTGTTTCCAGATGCCATTGCTGGACCAGATAGTGTAGAGTTGGTGAATCGTTCATAATCAAGAACATAGTAATGAGGGATCCATGGGGTGAGAATAGTTTTTTTCTATCTTTATGAGGGGAACGGAGGACTCTTAGATATTATTTGTCACTACTGGAAGTCCCCTTTAGATATAAGGACTTTATAAGCATTAAACACATAGGCAGAACATAGCTATGGTTTATGTTAGAAGTATCCGGAACCTCTGGATTGTCATTGTCCTATATCATAGTAGAGGCTTGGAGCCTTTCGACAGACATGGGAACAACCCATAATCGCTATTATTTTCAGAATGCAAACCACCATGGGCGCTGCAAGGTCATGTATATGGGTGTTATATACAACAAGTGAGCCCGCGGTGCTGACGTTGTGTCCATGCAGGAATGCATACATGCAGAAGATAGAAGAAGGGACATTTATACCGGCAGATGTTTCCATCTCCACCATTTCACGTCTCCTAGAGACTAATCTTTTCCGAGCACAAGCCGATTCTTAGAAAAACAAACATTCGGCAAATAGATGGCATGAAATCCCTGACATCAGCATTAAATAACTGTAACTGAATGAAGTGTTCTTTTTGACGAAACCTGAGCACTTGTTATGTTAGGGACGGGGGATAATGTATTAGATAAATTGTGCATTGGCGGCCGATGGCTTAAATAACATCTTTTTCCAGCGGAGAGATATGGAAGTATACCGTATATCTGATTCCAGGTATCGTGCTGCTATAATTAACCATATAAGCAACACCATAGGAGCTTAAAGAGGATTAATTTGACTAATTGGAAAGGACAAATGAAAGAGGAGGTAACCAGGTATTTTAAAGGGAGACTGACCATACAAAACTGCAAACAGTATAGATCATATCATTATGTGTGTTGTTAGCAGCAGCAGGAATAGGAAAAATGCAGTTATATTCCAGGATTGTAGCTGGAGCTCTCTGGTGCACTGGTGTGTGAGATCTCTTCACTTAGCACAGCACAGCCCCCCCCCCCCCTTGACTTGCTGTTGTAGTATTCAAACAGCAAGGGGGAGGTGCCGTGCAGAAGTACATTAAAAAGATCTCACACACCAGTGACCAAGTCCAGCTACAATCCTGGAATATAAATGCATTTTCACTGTCCTTCAGCTACTAAAAACATACAAAAGGCTAACACAGACCACCAAGGCTGCTTCCTAACACTGTCTGTGGCTTTTTGTTTTATTTGGGACCACCGGCACCACTCCTGATATGGGCAGAGGGGGTGGAGTATAACATTGTAGCCTCTCAGATGAATGGGAAGGATGGCTCAAATCTGCCCGCAAGTAAGGGTTTCCTACAAGGGGGGTTAGCAGGTTAGCCATCCCTATGATCCTCCATTACCCTAATAAGATATTTACACCAATAGTCTTCATGTAAAACAACGGTCCCAGTATGATGATATGAAGATTTTACACACAGTAAAAGATTTTTGATTGTATGAATCGCTGATATTCATGGTGTTATCCTTACTATCTATAAGGCCAGAGACTCAAACTAAGAAACGGCATAACAAAGGTATGAGAAAAGATGGTCCACAATTGAGAGGACAAACATTTACCCAAAAGAGACACAGCAGGAGCGGTAACAGGTACTCTTTAACCCCTTACTGGCATGTGACATACTATTACCCCAGGTTGTTGGTAAGCCGGTGTATAGAGAGCTCTTTAGCATAGCCCTCTACCTACCGAAAAGGGGTTGTGGCAATTAACCAGTCATAGTCGACCGATATTGGCACTGATTGTCACTGCGTATGGCATAAAAGAATTACTGTATACATAGCTCTGTGAACATAAGGGGGGGGGGGGGGCATTTATCAGGGCTTGTATTCCGGTCCAGTCTAGCATATGTACCCTGAAATAATAACATATGGTTGTGACCCACCAGGAATTGTGATTATTTCCACCTTTCCACGCAATCCACCCCAAGGGGGAGTGCACCCTGTGGCAGAGTGGGCTGGAGTTGAGCCTCCCTGACCCATGCCTGTGCACTAGCCAGGGGTGGATCAGCCATGAGGCGAGTTGGGCCTCTTGCCTCAGGCAGCACCACCTGCAGCAAAATGGGGGCAGCATCAGGGGTGCAGTCACCAACTACAAAGCAGGATCAGAATTTTAAAATTACTTTCTCTTCACATCTGATGTCAGCATGGGTGTGATACACTGCATAGAGAATCCACTTACTTAAAAAAAAAATAACTTGATATATTACTATTGGATGGGGCGGAAGTGGGGACATTCTATAACTCGCTTCAGGGAGTAGCGCGTTTAGATTCACTCATGGCACTAGTTATAGGCTGCACCCTTTAACCATGTGCGGGTGTATGATAAATCTCCCCCCCCCAATGACAAAGAATCAAGAGGAGGTGTTGTTTGGACCACACCCTGGACCACGCCGTAGAATCACGCCATAGGAAAATGGCACTACTGTGTTATTGTGTCATTTTTTTTCCAGCTTCACAGAATACTACAATGTGCCACTAAGAAGGACAGAGGTCAAACCTTCATATGGCTCTGTAAATGGGGGGAAAAAAAACACGGGTTTTGGAATGTGGGAAGTGAAAAATGGAAAAGCAAAAATAATATTTGTTTATCTTAAATGGTATAATAGTAAGTTTCATGCTCATGCATTTTGTATTTATAAGTTGGAACTAAAAATCACCTGCATGGCATTCAATAAAAATGTTGTCTATATTAGGTACCACTATCAGGGTCGCCTCCAGATTTCAGTAGGCCCCTGGGCGACAGAGCCTCAGTAGGCCCCTTTACAGTCAACTCACGTGACGGCAGAAAAAATTTAGAAACTAAAACAGTCTCCTGCTGCCTAAAATATTCCCTTGTTTATCATCCCAAACAGCCCCCCCATGGTTATTTTATATACATTCCCCTTATGGTTATTTTATATAAAGCCCCCCTCACCTCCATGGATTGCTTAAGTACAGACTTATGTGAGCCTCCCCCCCCAGCAGCTCTGGGCACAGGCACTTGCCCGGGTATGCCCAGTGCTGGCGTCGGCCCTGACCATTATGGGCATGGACTCTTACTGCAAATAATTGATAGATTTTCCACTAAACTGGGATTTATGATAAATGTAAAAAAAAAGAAACAAAATATATAGTCAGCGGGAAAATATTTGTTCTAAAATGGGAATACTAAGTAAACAGGTATGGGTGTTCAGTATGGGTACTAAGTAAACAGGTATGGGTGTTCAGTATGGGTACTAAGTAAACAGTATAAAGTACTGAAATTATTCAAAATGCTGACAAAGGCATGCATGCTTTAAAGGGGTTTTCTTGTTTGGAAAAAAAAAATAAACAAAGGCTTTAGAATGGGTTTCAAAAATATAAAAGAAGCATTACGTACCTCATTGATCCCCTGTTGCTCCTGTTCTGATGTTTTCTGCCCCATCCTACTGGTCAGAGACTGATTCTTTGTGATTTATTCAAACTGCTTATCAGCCAATCACTGGCTCCAGTGGGTCACCCTACTGCCCAGTGATTGGCTGAGCAGCAACTTCCTGTGTGTCAAGATGATGCAGTAAAGAGAAGTTATGGGAAACCTGGGAAACTTTCAAAGTGGTGCTGAGCCCTTTAAAAAAGTTTCCATTTCCCTTTAAAGGGAACCTACCACCACAAATCTACCGCCGAGGCCCGCCCCGGTGGGCGCGACTTTGTCTGCGTTTGCGTTTGCAAGCGCAGACAAAGCGCCCTGTGTGGCGCCGGCCAAAGGCAGACAAAAAACCGCATGGGACAAAAACGCCAAGTTAAGACACTTCAACCAAAAACCCATTGAAAAAGCTAATATGTAAATATGATGCGTTTTTCAAGAATGCAAAAAACAAAATTAAAAAAATGCAACAATAACGCCACCTGTGTCACCGGCCTAAGTCTTCAAATTGTCACAATATTGATCTATTTCAAGTCAAATTTGCTACATTTTTGCCTTTTTGTCTCAACCTGACCAGAAATCTTAACTTTTCAGGGATGTTTGTGCGGACCTCACCTATTTTAGGCTGTATAATTTGCAAATTTGCCGGTATTGTTATAGTCAAGATGGACGCGGCAATACTAGTTAACTTTTTTTCCTTTCATTTTTTTTTTTCATTCTATTAATTATTTGATGGGGACATAAGATTTTTTTTTTGTCTTTCACATTTTTTTGTCTATCATCTAATTTCTAACTTTTTTTAAATAGCTTTTGATGTTAGTCCCATTGAGGTACCTTCACATACATTACATTGCCTGCTGGTATTATACAGTATAATAGGCAACATGTACATATCTATCTTTTTCAACCATTTTACACACAGGGGGGCACACTTACTAAGGCCCGTGCGTCAGTTTTCTGTCAGACTGCAGTCTGGAGACACGGAGAGAACGTACAAAACCTTTGCACATGTTGACCTGGATGGGACTTGAACCCAGGACCCCAGCGCTGTATGCATTTTTAGGCCAGTTGCCCACAAGTGAGTTTGCTCTGAACACACGTAAGATATACTGGACCAGAACTAGATCTTGGTCTCACAGATGGGACAAACTGGCATGGGGGCGGTGGACCTTAGGCTGGCGGCGCACGTGCAGTTTTGAACAAGTTTTTGGCCGTTTTTAAGCAGTCCGTTAAAAAATGCATGTGTTAAAAATGCATTAGTTTTGGACCCGTTTTAATTAAAGGGCACCTACCACCACAAATCTACCTATAAAGGTAGATTGGGTGGTAGGTGGATCAATGGGACGTGAGGAGAGCCCTTTTAAGGGCTAATCCTCACATCCCTGCACTTTTTTGATAACTTTAATTTGATATTTATTAAAATTTACTTATGCGGCTACTGGGGCGTGGAGTAGCCGCATATGAGATTACACGTGGCTCCCTGCCAGTAGCATGTAGTGAGTCCCTGTGGAGAGGGGTAAGCTGTAGCCTTTGTGTGCCTTTGTTTCCTCTTACATTATTTTTCTCCTCACCATCAACCCTCCCCCCCACCAGCCTAATGCACATGGCAGGATGTGGGGAGAAGAGAGGGATCTGGATGATAGTGGAGGAGAGGGAAGCGCACACACAGGCTGCAGCTGACCCCCCACCAGGACTCACCAAGTGATGCTGGCAGGGATCCAGGTAATGTGAATAAAACTATTATAAAGTACTGAAATGATTCAAAATGCTGACAAAGACATGCATGCTTTAAAAGGGTTTTCTTGTTTGGAAAAAACATAGAAATGGGGTTGAATAATCTAAAAGAAGCATTACCTACCTCATTGATCCCCTGTTGCTCCTGTTCTGATGTTTTCTGCCCCCTCCTCCTGGTCAGAGACTGATTCTTTGTGATTTATTCAAACTGCTTATCAGCCAATCACTGTCTCCAGTGGGTCACCCTACTGCCCAGTGATTGGCTGAGCAGCAACTTCCTGTGTGTCAAGAGGATGCAGTAAAGAGAAGTTATGGGAAACCTGGGAAACTTTCAAAGTGTTGCTGAGCCCTTTAAAAAAAGTTTCCTTTGTGGTAGGTGCCCTTTAACAAACTCAACTTGTTTTTACATATAGGAAGTAGTTTCTGTAGTGAAGAGTAAATTATGGAACATGACTCATTGCTTTATCTCACAGGCGGCATGAAGGATATCTACGCAGACACATCACTGGTCTGTTTTTAATCATTATATATCTTCATTTCTATGGATTTGGATGTTATTTTTGGAATTTTCCTTCATCACACATTTTCCCGTTGAGACACGGATGCCCTTTTTGCTGCACGTAATTCAGAAGCAGAATGTGTTGTGTATCTGATACCTATATTGTCACACAGCCATAAGGAAGTGCTATGATTACAGACACCATCTGATTTCATGATGGGTCACGTTTCCTGCACATATGCCTATGTTTTTGCACAGATGACCCCTGGAACATCTGTTAGGTTTGTGGTGGTATCTGAAGTTTCATGTGAATTGTATCCTCGCCGCCAACAGTTTGACAAACTAGCTGCTTCCCATCTACCAGCCCATAAGGACTTATTGCTGGTAAATATTGTCAATATCTCGATTCTGCCATTTGTCACCAGACACCCGAGCTGCGCACATCCACAGCCTTGACGTGACATGTTAATCATTGCCGAATCAATGGCAGGGAAGTGCGTACATGAAGGGACTGCATTGTACACATTCATTGCGGTGGCACACATTCAATTATACTAACCATCTACCTTTACGCTTATCATTAGCAAAGGAGTCAACACTGCAGAGAGTAGTATACAGTATATATTTAGTGTTTCGACACAAGCAACTATTAGTTTTACAAGGTATCGATAGAGGAACGTTATTGTTGACCCAGGAATAGAAGCAAAAGAAAATGGCACCTAGGACTTAATAATAAATATTTAATAAGGTTATTTCTGTATCTGGCCTGAGACTTTATGTATTCAGAATATTCCTTAATGTATACCTACAGCATATGCAACCTTATAGACATGGCCGTGTAGAGACTACAAGCTATCTGCATAACCGTGGCTAACTTGTGGCCCCACAGCCTTCTATAAAGCATGTTCATGGTGCAGCACCCTGACGATTTCTTTCAATTGACATGGGTGGGTACGCTGTGCCCAGCCTACGCATGTCGGCCAAACTGTAGTCACAGGCTGCATGAACATACTGTAACATCCATGTCATCATGGTCTTCCTTGACTAAGAAGGTGCTGATAGTCCTCTTTGTATTTTTGTGTGTGAATTGTGGCTTAGGTTGCGGCTCCATTGGGACACCCAGTTCCTCAGCAGATCAGCTCTTTCCAGCTAATGGTTAACTTAAGTGATGGACGGCAGTCCAGTCAGCTGCTGGGGGCGGCATCCAGGAACTCCGTTATATATCTGCCCTGTTCCATTACACCTTGCTGGTTATACTCTAACTTAGCTTTGTGTTATCTGTGCTGTCATTATACTGCTGGTTATTCTGGTTTTCTGATTTTGGGTATTTAACATTTGATTATCCCTTTTTGTACTGTATATGCTATCTTTAACGTTTCCTGGACCTCTGATCTCACTTGTTTGCAAGTAGTTTTGTTTTGTGTTCTCACTTTGGCGTAGGGGCGATTGTCGACCAGTTATTGGGCACCGCTTAGGGTGGCGCCCTGTAAGTAATCAGGTGACAGTTTGGGGGGCTTAGTTCAGGGCTCACTGTCTTGTCTGTCATCCCCAGTCCTCCCATTACACATACTTTTTATGTGCATGAGGCCTTTTTGTGTAATACAGTTCACACACCCATCATTAAACACAATCCTACCAACATAAACTGTGCCATTAAACTGGTTTGACTCATGGCTGCTCCAGAAGGCACATTGTCTATGTGGTCTCCAGGTGTTCACCCTTCAACCCTGATACAAAGATCTGAACCACCAGGTTGATGCACTTCCAGTTTGTTGATGGTTGACCCCCAATGAGCCAAGAGACATCAATGACCTGCATTTACCCACAAGTAGCAGAGCCACAGAAATGTTGGTAGTGTATATTATATTGGTCAGACATCTCCCATAGTCCGATTTTGCCTACCAGTTTAGATGGGACAGTCTCAAGCTAAACTACTCAATGGGGCACATTTACCCGGTCCAGTCTCGATCCAGCGGTGCGTTCTCCGACGAGGATTCGGGTCTGCCGGGATTCACTAAGGTCGTGCGCCCGATATCCATATCCCGGGACAAATTGGCGCAAATTGGAAATCATCAGGAAACCCGACGAAAGTGCGCGATTCGGACGCTTTTTTTTACTTTAGCCGTTAAACATCCCTCTTCTGCCTTTCAGGCCGAATATAGCCAAAAGAAACGATAAATTATAAAATAGATTAAAAAATGAAATAATTTTTTTTTGTGCTAAATCAAGCAAAATTTTCTCATATCGAAAATATCAAATACAAAAAAATAAAAATTACAGTGGCAGATCTGCTGCTTCTTTTTTCTTTTTGCATTCCTACTAAATGTGCGTCAAAAAAGCACTAAACATTATTTTAACCGACAAGAAGAAAAGCAAACAAAAACGATTTCTGAAGAAAACTTCATTGAGGCCGATTATTCCTTGTACACCAGTTTTCAGATTAGAAGATAAATAAACAAGTCACAATTTGTGGCACATGTCATAGAAAATCCAACTTTGTGCCGCAGTTGGGGGAATAAGGTGAGTTAGTGCTTATGTAGTAGTTAAAATCTGGCTAAAATCTGGTAGTAACTAATTTTTTTTATATTGAACAAAAAATGACAAAATAATAAAAGCTCTACTTTTTATGAATGCACATTTATTATTGCAGATTTGCAAATAAAAAACCCAACTCGCTCCATTTTTCCACTAAAAAAACCGAAATCACTACATTCTCCCACAAAAAAACCCAAATCACTCTAATAGATGATAAACAAATTACTTTAATCCATAAATTCTATCACTGAGAAGCATAACTTATCCTGCAAAAAACAAGCCCTCCCACTGCTAGATAGGAAAAAAAAAAAAAGTGCGGCCGTTATGATATTGATATTCTAATACTAGAATTTTCAGTCCTATATATTAATACATCCAGCATCATCATATGCAGATACAAAATTTTATCTTTTATTTTTTTTTAAGGTAAACCAAAATTTTGCTTAAAGAAAAGCTTTGCACTCCTATGGTGTCTCTCTCACTAGTACACTGCATGCTGCCCTGGCTTCTGCTGGGATTATGTGGCTTTGGATTGCTAAACGTGTGACCTTTCCTGTCCTGTAAAACATATATGAGGTCCGCCAGAGTTCACCTTCTTCTTCCTGGTGTATTTAAGTAATTGTTAAATCCCGCGCATAGTCCAAATCCGTTGTATCGTTCGGCGGCCAACCCCCGATTTGTCGTGTGAAAGACGGCGCAATTGCGACACAAAACGATCGCATGTGACACAATCCTCGGCGCGATCCCTGAAAAATCGGAAAACCCGATGTGGCCACGGGACCCTTAGTAAAATAAGCCCCAAAAACTCTGTAAGGCTGCTTCCAATTGGCCCAAAGCAGGGAAATATTCCTTCCGGACCTCCGTGCGTCCTGTAGCTATTGACTAATGATCCGGGTCCTGTTGCTGACTTCACTACTGCCCCCTGTTGGTACAACCCTGTTTCCAGATGCCATTGCTGGACCAGATAGTGTAGAGTTGGTGAATCGTTCATAATCAAGAACATAGTAATGAGGGATCCATGGGGTGAGAATAGTTTTTTTCTATCTTTATGAGGGGAACGGAGGACTCTTAGATATTATTTGTCACTACTGGAAGTCCCCTTTAGATATAAGGACTTTATAAGCATTAAACACATAGGCAGAACATAGCTATGGTTTATGTTAGAAGTATCCGGAACCTCTGGATTGTCATTGTCCTATATCATAGTAGAGGCTTGGAGCCTTTCGACAGACATGGGAACAACCCATAATCGCTATTATTTTCAGAATGCAAACCACCATGGGCGCTGCAAGGTCATGTATATGGGTGTTATATACAACAAGTGAGCCCGCGGTGCTGACGTTGTGTCCATGCAGGAATGCATACATGCAGAAGATAGAAGAAGGGACATTTATACCGGCAGATGTTTCCATCTCCACCATTTCACGTCTCCTAGAGACTAATCTTTTCCGAGCACAAGCCGATTCTTAGAAAAACAAACATTCGGCAAATAGATGGCATGAAATCCCTGACATCAGCATTAAATAACTGTAACTGAATGAAGTGTTCTTTTTGACGAAACCTGAGCACTTGTTATGTTAGGGACGGGGGATAATGTATTAGATAAATTGTGCATTGGCGGCCGATGGCTTAAATAACATCTTTTTCCAGCGGAGAGATATGGAAGTATACCGTATATCTGATTCCAGGTATCGTGCTGCTATAATTAACCATATAAGCAACACCATAGGAGCTTAAAGAGGATTAATTTGACTAATTGGAAAGGACAAATGAAAGAGGAGGTAACCAGGTATTTTAAAGGGAGACTGACCATACAAAACTGCAAACAGTATAGATCATATCATTATGTGTGTTGTTAGCAGCAGCAGGAATAGGAAAAATGCAGTTATATTCCAGGATTGTAGCTGGAGCTCTCTGGTGCACTGGTGTGTGAGATCTCTTCACTTAGCACAGCACAGCCCCCCCCCCCCCTTGACTTGCTGTTGTAGTATTCAAACAGCAAGGGGGAGGTGCCGTGCAGAAGTACATTAAAAAGATCTCACACACCAGTGACCAAGTCCAGCTACAATCCTGGAATATAAATGCATTTTCACTGTCCTTCAGCTACTAAAAACATACAAAAGGCTAACACAGACCACCAAGGCTGCTTCCTAACACTGTCTGTGGCTTTTTGTTTTATTTGGGACCACCGGCACCACTCCTGATATGGGCAGAGGGGGTGGAGTATAACATTGTAGCCTCTCAGATGAATGGGAAGGATGGCTCAAATCTGCCCGCAAGTAAGGGTTTCCTACAAGGGGGGTTAGCAGGTTAGCCATCCCTATGATCCTCCATTACCCTAATAAGATATTTACACCAATAGTCTTCATGTAAAACAACGGTCCCAGTATGATGATATGAAGATTTTACACACAGTAAAAGATTTTTGATTGTATGAATCGCTGATATTCATGGTGTTATCCTTACTATCTATAAGGCCAGAGACTCAAACTAAGAAACGGCATAACAAAGGTATGAGAAAAGATGGTCCACAATTGAGAGGACAAACATTTACCCAAAAGAGACACAGCAGGAGCGGTAACAGGTACTCTTTAACCCCTTACTGGCATGTGACATACTATTACCCCAGGTTGTTGGTAAGCCGGTGTATAGAGAGCTCTTTAGCATAGCCCTCTACCTACCGAAAAGGGGTTGTGGCAATTAACCAGTCATAGTCGACCGATATTGGCACTGATTGTCACTGCGTATGGCATAAAAGAATTACTGTATACATAGCTCTGTGAACATAAGGGGGGGGGGGGGGCATTTATCAGGGCTTGTATTCCGGTCCAGTCTAGCATATGTACCCTGAAATAATAACATATGGTTGTGACCCACCAGGAATTGTGATTATTTCCACCTTTCCACGCAATCCACCCCAAGGGGGAGTGCACCCTGTGGCAGAGTGGGCTGGAGTTGAGCCTCCCTGACCCATGCCTGTGCACTAGCCAGGGGTGGATCAGCCATGAGGCGAGTTGGGCCTCTTGCCTCAGGCAGCACCACCTGCAGCAAAATGGGGGCAGCATCAGGGGTGCAGTCACCAACTACAAAGCAGGATCAGAATTTTAAAATTACTTTCTCTTCACATCTGATGTCAGCATGGGTGTGATACACTGCATAGAGAATCCACTTACTTAAAAAAAAAATAACTTGATATATTACTATTGGATGGGGCGGAAGTGGGGACATTCTATAACTCGCTTCAGGGAGTAGCGCGTTTAGATTCACTCATGGCACTAGTTATAGGCTGCACCCTTTAACCATGTGCGGGTGTATGATAAATCTCCCCCCCCCAATGACAAAGAATCAAGAGGAGGTGTTGTTTGGACCACACCCTGGACCACGCCGTAGAATCACGCCATAGGAAAATGGCACTACTGTGTTATTGTGTCATTTTTTTTCCAGCTTCACAGAATACTACAATGTGCCACTAAGAAGGACAGAGGTCAAACCTTCATATGGCTCTGTAAATGGGGGGAAAAAAAACACGGGTTTTGGAATGTGGGAAGTGAAAAATGGAAAAGCAAAAATAATATTTGTTTATCTTAAATGGTATAATAGTAAGTTTCATGCTCATGCATTTTGTATTTATAAGTTGGAACTAAAAATCACCTGCATGGCATTCAATAAAAATGTTGTCTATATTAGGTACCACTATCAGGGTCGCCTCCAGATTTCAGTAGGCCCCTGGGCGACAGAGCCTCAGTAGGCCCCTTTACAGTCAACTCACGTGACGGCAGAAAAAATTTAGAAACTAAAACAGTCTCCTGCTGCCTAAAATATTCCCTTGTTTATCATCCCAAACAGCCCCCCCATGGTTATTTTATATACATTCCCCTTATGGTTATTTTATATAAAGCCCCCCTCACCTCCATGGATTGCTTAAGTACAGACTTATGTGAGCCTCCCCCCCCAGCAGCTCTGGGCACAGGCACTTGCCCGGGTATGCCCAGTGCTGGCGTCGGCCCTGACCATTATGGGCATGGACTCTTACTGCAAATAATTGATAGATTTTCCACTAAACTGGGATTTATGATAAATGTAAAAAAAAAGAAACAAAATATATAGTCAGCGGGAAAATATTTGTTCTAAAATGGGAATACTAAGTAAACAGGTATGGGTGTTCAGTATGGGTACTAAGTAAACAGGTATGGGTGTTCAGTATGGGTACTAAGTAAACAGCAAAAGGGGGTCCAACCCGTTACTAGCATGGTGTACCTAATAAAGTGTGTATTTCCTGGCACATCAACTCATCTGTCCTTATGAAGGAGATATTCAAATATCGAGGTACATTGGGGCACATTAACTAAGGGCTGTGCACCAGTTTTCTGGTGGGCTTTGCCCGTTCTTTTCTGTGCAAACTGTTTGCACATGCATTTAAGAAGTTCCTGCTCCACTAGTCATCATGCAACACAAATTTCTGCACTGAAGGGGATGTTCTGGTGCACAGTTGGACCATGTGCCAGATTTATCATGCAGAGTCCGACAGATTTGTGCTGCTCGCCCCATGTTAAAGGTGCACCAAAAAAAGTTGGTGCACTCTGTCTGGGCAGTGCAGAAGGCGCCTGTTGTTCATGAATCTGGCGCCTTCTGCACTGCCCCAACAGAGTGCACCAACTTTTTTTTCATTAAAAAAAAAAATCATGATTCTGGTTCCCTCTGCACAGACAAACTGCATATAGTGCAGTTTGCACTGTTCTTAGTAAATGTGCCCATTTGCACCTTTTCATTACAATCCATACAACACATATTAATATACTGATCATCCTTGCACTGTATCAGCACAACTGTGAACAAGGATATGAACCATAGTGAGAAAATAGGTGCAGAAGCAGCTAATAAACTAATTTACTAGTATAGCTGGGACTGTCTAAAATTTAGTAAGTGTTTGTGGGGGCGCCACATTGACCTACCTCTCTGATTTTCTAAACTGAATTATATCAGAAGAGACTTTGAGTGCTGACAAAATATTCCATTCTGCATATACATCAGTGATTTGTCCTTTTACCTTTACCAGAGATTTCTCTTTTCTGACGGACTTCCTCACTGTCCAGGTTTGTCAAGTCCAGCGTGTTATGGAATTTTCATAATGATCTGTATCAGGGTGTGGACAGAAGTTACCATAAATGTTACTAAGGAAACTATTTCATCAGAGTGCAAGAGTTCTTATGATAACTTCTAAGTCACTGAAACTTACCACACACACAGGTGCTATGAGGTCATTCTAGTAATCTGCAATATCCTGTCTGCAATCTGTAATAATGTTTCATATCTACTGTCTTCCTACTGGGACATAACTCCCTTTATGATTGTGCATGTGTGTAACCAGATATAAATGAGTGACTGGCTCTTCCCTGTATGTATAGTCGGTGGTTTCTTAATTTTTGGAACAATAACTGTCCCACCAGAACAGGGGTCCCTTGTTCTACCACATGAATGCTTGTGGATGGTCATGCATAAATTAAGTTATCTAAGTATTTCTGCAAACAGGACATCTAAATCATGATTGTGAAGGTGTACACAAAAAACTAGAGGACCAATAATAGAATGTAATGCGTCCTCTTTGTGTGGATAAGGGATTCTTGGAGATGCCTTTCACTATTTATATAAACTGAACTTTCTAATGTCTTTAAATAAGTCTCAAAATCAACTAAGTCAGAATCCTGAACAATAGCAAAATTCAACCCTTGGGATAACAATGCAAGGTAATCTTTATTTAAACATATCAGGTGAGAATCATCACTGTCTTCAAGGGACATTCTCAACGCCTCCATGTTATTTGTTTCTTTTTCTCTGCCCTTTGTCCATAGTCTTTTTTTTATTTTTCTCCTGGAGAGTTTTTTGGCACATTATCAGATGTCTTCATCTGTGATGAGGTGATAGCACTAACAACTCGTCTTTAATGGAGTCTGGAGTCTGAGTCATCAAGAAATCTGAAATTCTACGTTGTATTTCCAGATTTCGGTTTAGTACTTTAAATGTGTTTTCTATTGGAGTTGGTCTTCCGAATGAAGATTTAAATTGTATCATAATCGTTTTTGTCACGTAATAACATTTATTTGCTGAAACTTGAAAATTAGGGCATGGAATGGATGGAGCGTCATTCAGTGCAGATAAAGTGTTTTATATTTTTTTGTAATGTGAATATATGGGGCCTATTTTTCAGTGGGATGAGATCTACTCATAATTTTCGGGCATCTATATCTAATTAAAGAGATTTTATTAACTCATTTTTGGTGAAGGATAAGAAAATTTATAATTTTTATCTTTGGCTTGAATACAAAACTCATTTGGTGAGAAATGTACTTGTCTTTGCATCACTATATTCCAAGAGTTATAACATTTTTAATCTTTTGTTGAGAGAGTTGTTGATGGGATGAGTTGTACTTTTTACATCTTCGAATTTTGCATTGGATGGGGGATTAGGAGACTTTTGTTCTTTTTTTAATGTTTCTTTTGTACTTGAAAATGTGTTAATTTGGACACTTGTTGAGTGCAATGTACTGCAATACTGATGTATTACAGCTGAATGCATATACACTGACAGGTACACTGTTGGATTGTGATTTTCAGCAAGGTCTAACAGGCATCTGCTAAAGGCAGCGGGGTGCTTCATCGGACCCCAGGGCTGCCACGGAAATAAATGGTACACCCTTGCTGGAGGGTGCTGGGTGAACAGTGAAAAAATATGACCTAAAGGGTTAAACAGCCATCATTGCAACTATAGCGATTCCATCTGTTACTGTGGAAGTCTGGCTATCATATACAGCCAGGATCCCTTGGATAGCAGCTGGGTGATCACCAAGATGTAACTGTATGTCACAGTGCAGTATTGAAAGGAGATTACACAGCTGTGGAAAGATTTGCCTAATTGCATTGTGTTAACATTTTGCTTAAAAAACACAATGCAATCAAATCTTCTCTCCACAACTGTTGAATTGCGTTTCAAAACGTAATGTAAATGCCATGCATGAACACACAATGAAGCTCATGCAAAAAAAAAAAACTGACAGCAGTAGGAGGCATCTTAGTGCTGTTCGTTTTTTTTTTTCACACAGAGTGCACAAACTTTTTTGTCGGAATTCGCATGAACTGACCTGAAAGGAGTTCCCAGAGATGCTTAGCACTTGTTGGCCCTTTTGTCTTCACTCGGCGGTCCAGCTCACCCCAAACCATCAATTGGGTTCAGGTCTGGTGACTGGTAGAGGTCAGGTCATCTGGCATAGCAACCCATCACTCTCCTTCTTGGTCAAATCGCCCTTACACAGCCTGGAGGTCTGTTTGGGTCATTGTCCTGTTGAAAAATAAATGGTGATCCAACTAAATGCAAACCAGATGGAATAGCATGTCTCTGCAAGATGCTGTGGTAACCATGCTACCACATGGTATGGTATCATACCAAACAGCCCCCTCTTGGTTATTTTAATAAAGCCACCCTCATCCCCATGGATTCCTTATGTGCAGCCTCGTGCCCCCCCCCCCCAACAGCCCTGGGCCCCGACACTTGACCAGTGCCCTGCTTCTCACAGTAAATTTTGATAAGACTATACTGTTAACTAATGTTCACCTTACTAACCCTCAGTTGCTATCTGTGAGGTTGAAATTTTATGTCAATTGAGTGAGAGGAAAAACATCCTCTTCGCCTAATGTGAATACATATTAACACCGCGATCCAGAATTTGCCCAAAAGTTATATGTAACACTAAACACACACACTCCTAAATAACGTTTTTATTTCACACCATCGCTCCATTATTTATACTTATGTTATGGCATTCTTACTCAAATTCTTATGAAGCACAGAAGGCTAAATTATTGCGCTGCTAATACAATGCACATATTGGGGCTTATTTACTAAGGGTTCAGCGGTCGCATTTCCGTCGGGTTTTTCAAAGTTTTCGGGGATAGCACCGCTGGGACAGGCATTTAGAAGGGGATTGTGTTGCATGCAATTGAATTTTGCGCATTGGCGCCAGCTTTCATGCGACAAGTCGGATTTATAGTCCGGTGTATGTCAGGGTTAAATGCCTTTCTATGTGAGTATCAGCTGTTTGTGCTCTATGTGAATAGACAGCACGTATGTTTAACATTTGCTCAATATCTGCCTTTCTGCAATGTTTTTGCACAGGAAATTCTCAGATACCTCACACAGAAAATTGAGCAAAAACTTTCTCCTGTAGTAACAATGGACCCACATACACCACCTCCTATGTGGTGTAGTTTTGCAATTAAATTTGCATTCTTTTGAAAATTCTGAGTTGATAAATGTGGTGTTGCACACTGTTGTATATTTTTTCTGCTATTGCGTGACTTTGGAGTTGCATTTTTTCCTCGCTAAAAAAACCCTGCAAAAACTATGTTTTCGCAAAAATTTGTGACACTTATACGCCAAGAAGATACATAGGACTAATGATAAATCTCCCCCATAGTTCTTTGTTTGGATTACAGTTGTGTAAGGAAGAGTATAACAATATATCTTTATGAAGTTCAGTACAATTTTTTCCAAAAATTGTTTGGCGCACCCTGTGGAATTAACATTACCTCTGCTGCATATTTTGGTGAATATACACACATGGAGTATGTATGAACTCCTCACATCTTACTATTTGTAAGAAATTTCCTTAATATAAGTATTCTAAGTTGCATGAAGGTTGCAGTATGTATGAATTACAAAGTTATTTTTGTACACATGGAAGGCTGTGTTTTCTGAAAAAAAAAAGATTGCGAAAGAGCTTTTTACCTTGTATGTTATATATTTATATACACATTTGTTGATTGCAAACAAATATTGCATTGTTTATGTTTTAGCATTTTGGGAGTATAATTTCTTGTTGATGTTGTGGTACATATAAATCTGCTTACTTTGACTTATTAGTTTTACATGAACCTCTATTTTGATGTGAGTTTTAAATGTGTGATTTATCAAAATATAATAACGGTTAATTTCAGTGTTAGCCCGGTAATGTAAAATAGCGCCCAAAGTCGCTAATGGCACCTTTTTGCCATTTTGACAAATATATAAAGTTCAATACAAAGTGATCAAAAGGGCGAGCAGTCCTCAAAACGGTAGCAATGAAATCGTCATAAAAAATTACACCACACACAGCTCCGTACACCAAAGTATGAAAAAGTTATTAGCACCAGAAGATGGCAAAATAAAGATTTTTTTTGTACAGGTTGTTTTAATTTTAGTAAATGTATGAAAACATTATAAAACCTATACAAATGGTATCCCCGTAATCACACCAACCCAAAGAATATAATAATAATCTTTATTTATATAGCGCCATCAAATTCTGTAGCGCTTTACAAATCATAGGGGACATATACAACTATATTACAATACAAATAACAAACAGTCATATGGAACGATAGGAGTGTTTGTTCTTTGTAATGTAATATAGTTGTAGTTCACTTAGTTCACTCAAATGATCCTGTGTTCACTGTTTTTATTCTATTCTTCACTGTTCTTCACATCTGCTAACTTTTCGGGAGATAATATATGCACGGAACAGTGAAGAATAGGTTGCAGATGTTTGCATACATCTGCTAACTTATCAGAAGACATTCTTTTTCAATTAAATAAAACATTTTATTCCCGAACCATGAAAAATGCTTGTGTCTCCCATTGACTTAAAAACATGCGTGAAAAACGCAAGAAAAACGCAAACAACACGCGCGTGAAAAACGCAAAAATGCTAATGACTCCAAGGAAAATGGAACAAAAACGCAGCCAAAAACGTCAGTTTTTCACGCATTGCACCCTGACGTGAAATGCAACGTTAGTGTGGAAGGGGCCTTAGGGAGTCTAAAACAATGGTATAAAAAAAATCGGAAAAACCCAGAAAAGTTCATATCACTTCCTTTTTCCTAGGTTAAAGGACACCTGTCATCAGGTCTGTGTCACTAGTCCTGTCACCTCTACCTGTTGGAGCAGCTCACAAGGATCCCATCCCAGCCTTTATCTAGTTATTTCATACATTAATCATTATAAAATCATCTATTCTTTATTATGTAAATGAGGCTGGTCACATGGTCAGAGGTAGTGATGTCACCCCTGTTCCCCCTCCCCTCTCCTCCCCCTGCTCATGTCTGTGTGTATTGTATAGTAAAGCATTGCTGGTGTGTGTATGTCATCTGCTGACATGCTGCATCCTCCTGATATACAGGTGAGAGACACAGACATCAGCTACACATGAATCTGACATGTTCTGCTGTAACATGGCTGCCTGGAGCTGCTGTATCTCTCCTATACACACACACACACAGGCTGCAGGGGGCGTGGCCACCAGCACCAGGAAGCACATCATTATACAGCCTCACACCATTATACAGGCTGTCAGTCAAGCACTGGGGGTGTGGCTGTGCCTCCCACTCATGAATAGAGTGGACAGCTTGAATATGCCAATGCTTCATTGGACATTTCACGGGTCATTTGCATACAGCTTTAGGACCTCATTGCTTAGGTTTACAGGCATGTAGAGGGACAATAAAGTGATAGAGGCAATGCTCTCTAATGGCAGTTTATGAAAATATATTTAGTTTAGGGGGGTTATTTTGCATGACGGGTTCTCTTTAAGTACAGTTAGACATCATCATGTCTCAAAATGCAAATCTATCAATGAAAAAAAATTATAATTCCATGTGGTAAATCCTGTACGCAAAAAAAAAAAAAAAGCCATCCACATTCAAATTGCCACTTTTCTGCCACACATAAAAACTTTAATAAAATTAAATGATCGTGCAGTCCCCAGAAATGGCGTCCATGGAAATGACAGCTTGTCACACGAAGTGACGTGTTGCACAGATCCATACACAGAAGTATGAAGAATGTATTGGTGTCAGGCTATGGCGATGCATCAAAAACATTATCGTCTTTTAAATCTATTATAAAATACAGTATCTCGGTGATCATACTGACCCAAAGAATGAATGGGATGTGTCATCTGAACCTCACAGTGAAAGCCATTAATATGACATAACAATTGGCTGCACAGGTTCTGCACTTTTTACATCTTCCAAATACACTGCATGGAATAGAAAATGGCGCAACTTGAAAGTACAACTTGTCTGGCAGAAACCATGGTAAGGCTCTGTTAAGGAAAAATAAATAAATGATTGCATTTGGGGGTTATGAAAACACAAGAAATTAAAAGGGCTGAGCGGTTAATGGCGCAGTGAGTAGCTGTGAGCCCTATGTCAGGTGACATCCTCCGGGCACATCCTCGGTACTGTACAGCAGGTGAGGGCAGCGCGTTCATCACCAGGACTTGTGCTATATCTCTCCCTACGTGTCCTCCCGCACATGACGAGACATGACTGCTGCAGGCAGCTCACAGAGACGTCATATACTTGGGAACCGAAACGGCGGCTGCAGGAGAGGCGGGACCGCACTGTCTCCAGGCTCGTACAGCAGTGATAGGACGTGTTATGTGGAGGCGCTGCGCCAGCTCGGGTGTACGTGGGTGCTAGTGTTATTGTTTCCTGTGACCTGGGTGACATCCCCTTGGGCGTGTCCGTGAATGACATTGCTACTATTGGGATAGCTGCTGTGTGCATACAAGGTCATCATAGCAGTGTCTGCCGGCACGGAGAGGTAAGTGCTCCTCATGGATTTGGGTGCTGTTTATGTCTATACATAGCAGGCGATGGTGTAGGGGGCGAGTCTTACACCTTAGTGTATTTTTTATCAGTATAATAGTAGTATGTTCATACATGGAGACATTCTATTAGATGTAGGGGGTGAGGCTTACACCTCAGTGTATTTATAGTAGGGGTATGTTCACTCATTGGGATGTTCAGTATGGGTACTAAGTAAACAGGTATGGGTGTTCAGTATGGGTACTAAGTAAACAGGTATGGGTGTACAGTATGGGTACTAAGTAAACAGGTATGGGTGTTCAGTATGGGCACTAAGTAAACAGGTATGGGTGTTCAGTATGGGTACTAAGTAAACAGGTATGGGTGTACAGTATGGGTACTAAATAAACAGGTATGGGTGTTCAGTATGGGTACTAAGTAAACAGGTATGGGTGTTCAGTATGGGTACTAAGTAAACAGGTATGGGTGTTCAGTATGGGTACTAAATAAACAGGTATGGGTGTTCAGTATGGGTACTAAGTAAACAGGTATGGGTGTTCAGTATGGGTACTAAGTAAACAGGTATGGGTGTTCAGTATGGGCACTAAGTAAACAGGTATGGGTGTACAGTATGGGTACTAAGTCAACAGGTATGGGTGTTACTCTACCCATACCTATGGTAAAAATTTCAAATTTCCATTTGACTTCTACTTTAAATGAGTTCTCTGTTTCGGGAAAAAAACAAAAAGCACCAGAAATAATATCAACATTTTTCCAAACCAGTTGATTAATAAAAATGATGAAAACCTTATTGTCTGCAGCCCTTGTTTGGTTAACAAGGTTCCGACTTTGTTGAGAATATCGGCATCACTTTTATACCGGCATCACGTTACAGAAAGGTATCAGCAGCGATATCCCGTTACTCACAATAATCGCCCATCTCGCAACACTTACTACGGCGCTCGCTACCATCTGTTCTCCAGATTTAGGTATTTTATAGGATATAATGCTATTTAATTCTCTACCAAATTGGCAAATCTTCGTTGGGGGAGACAATTTAATTACTGGGCCCCCCATATAATTTGGGTTTTGCAGGTTGTATATTTGTGCACTTCTGCCGTAATAGCAGAAATCAATCGGTGCCAAGACTATTTAGCAAAAAATAGACTAGTGTTCGACACGTAACAAGAAATATTACTGTAAGCCGAGGTTGTGTCTGAATCAATCTTGGCACATCTGTCTGATGTAGACCGTAAACAGGATTAGGGCAGGATTTATCTGCTTGACGCTAATTGTACTTGCAGTTTTTAAACATTCCTCTTTTATTATTATTATTACTTTTTTTTTTTTTTAATACAGCATGAAAAATAAGCTTCCCTGATAAATCTCCGCCGGCCTATATTATGTGGAGATTTATGCCGCACTTGGCTATGAAGCAGTAGGGGGATCCGAGCACATTTTACCGTAGAATACCTTATCTAATCTTCTAATAATTAAGAATATTAAATTCTCTTTGAATACACCGCACACTGGGGAAAGTCTGTGGGAGAACACGAGCCGTACATCACAATACACACATACGCAAATGGAAAACTCACCATTTTCTTGCTAATCAGTTAAATCACATTTATTGTACATAATTTGGTGTTTTCCGGAGGAGATTTAATATCGTAATGGGGCTTTAACATAAAGGAAATTTGACAATTTTCAGCCACATATGGTAAAATATACCAATAGAAAATGATAACAACCAATTACAGCACAGCTTTCATCTTACCGGAACACTGTCAGAAATGAAAGCTGTGCCATGATTGGATACTGTTGGTTTTTGTGAGTTAACCTTTAACGGACTAGGTCATTTAAAAAAAAATAAAAAGATTTCTGTTTTGTAAGCCATAACTTTATTTTTTGTGTTTTTTTTACATGTTACTTATTATGCGCAATGTACCAGGAAGCTGATAAATATTGTGCCAAGTAGTTTTCCTAGGTTATCAAGGAGGTTGTCCTGTAGGTCAGTATGATCACAATAAAATAAAAATACCTTTGAAAAATTGGGAAAGTTTTGTACTGCCCTATTCTAACACCTGTAATTTCTTATCATTCAGGTAAGGGTTCTCTCTTTTTGAATGCTGAGTTGTAATTTTATATAATGATACTGGTTTGGGAACATATTACATTAGGATTGATTTAGAATTTTTTCCAGTTACATTAGCCATGTGATACATATGTTTTTATAGTTACTGTATTATTGTATATGTGGCAAAATGATAGCATTTCTTAGTTCAATTGTAATATACAGTAAGCAGTCCTGTATAAAAGAGCAGAGAGGCAGTTGATAATATAACACTATAAGATCAGCTTCATTCCACATTATTTGGGTCAGTGGTTTCCAATACAGGCAGTCCCCGGGTTACATACAAGATAGGGTCTGGAGGTTTGTTCTTAAGTTGAATTTGTATGTAAGTCGAAACTGTATATTTTATAATGGAAGTTCTAGACAATTTTTTTTCTTTTGTCCCAGTGACAATTGGAGGTTCAACATTTTTTGTGTAATTGGGTCAAGAATTATCAATAAGGCTTCATTACAGACAGCTGATCATTGCAGCCTGGGACTATAGTAAAGCATCCAGAGAGCTTCACCAGAGGTCACAGTGGGCAGAGGGGTCCGTCTGTAACTATGGGTTGTCTGTAAGTCGGGTGTCCTTAAGTAGGGGACCGCCTGTAGTAGTTTTAAACCGAAACCAGGAGTAGATCCAGAACCCAAATATGTAGAAAAAATTCTGAACAAATACTGACATGTAAAAATGGAAATTTGTTTGTCTTTGTTTCAGTATTTGTAAGGCAATACCAGGAATGGATTCTACATAGAAAAAGTATAATGGGAAGATTTGTTTTAATTTCAAAATACTCCAAAATACTAAGCGGAATACTGCTGTGTTATACAGGCCAACATATTATAATAATAATTCTTTATTTATATAGCGCACACAGATTACGCAGCGCTGCACAAAGCTTGTCAAATTGGTCCCTGTCCCCATGGGGCTCACAATCTAAACAACCTCACAGAATGTTTTTGGAGTGTGGGAGGAAACCGGAGGACCCGGAGGAAACCCACGCAAAAACATAGATTTATAAATTAACCTAAAAGAAAAATTGGGCTCTTATAGGGCGAGAAAGTCGCAATTCCTGGCGTATGATATTGAAATTGTGACTTTTTGGTCTTTTTGCACCACACACGTCACTTTCTTTCAAAAGAAGCGGACCCGAGGAGTTGGGGCACCAGATGGGCCAGGACAGGGGCACCATGTACAGAAACTGGCGCAGCTTTTGGCTGGAAACGACCCCAGGTCTGGCATAGATTATAATTCTGCTGTGCCACACAAAAATTACTTAGAGGTCAGATTCGGTTTGGTTCGTAATTGCGTCTTTTCTTGTTATGGATAGTTCCAGTCTTACTACATAGTCCCCACTGTGTTTGTTATCCGTAAAACACAAGCACAGCATTAATTTCATAGTACTTTAGCTGATCTAAATAGATCTAATTCCCACTTTCCTTCTCACTTGCTTTATTATTGCTGCATAAATATACCGTGTATGTTACTTTTTTTTTAATTAGTAGGATTACTTCATTAATATTTACAGATAAGTGATATCCTTGATGTAATGAAGAGTTACACAGTTTTACAATGTACTTTCTATATTCAATTCCTCATATAAATTGGATGCAGAAAGAATATTGGAAAATCGAATAACTTTTAATTATACCGAGGATAATGTGTTTTCTGTAATTGATATACCTCAGGGAATAGGTTTTTATTCATTACAATTATGAGGTCATTTTTATGTCACTATATCAACACAAGGATCGAAAATTATGAACTAATTGACTATTAATGTTCAGGATCACATGGGATTAAAACATAAAAAAGTGGGTAATTATTTCTACAATGAGTTCTTAAATAGGATTACTAAGGCCCCGATGAACTCGCATCACACTCGCAACGCATGCTGCCCTGATCGCACGGCCCGAACACCGCAAACCGGAACGGAACTCAGCATGTCAGTTCCGGTTTGCAGCGTTCGGGCAAGGAGATCCCGGCCGCACGCATTGCAAATGTGATGCGAGTTCAACACATCACACTCGTGAGTTTAGATGGGGCCTAAGAGTATCTGCAAAAACAGACACGTTGTCGTGTCAACGTCCGTTTTCATATCCCATCCTATAGTCCACAAAAAAAAGTGTCACTATAGTCACAAAAAGGTGTAGCTTTTGTCCTGCATGTCATTTTTTGGGCCTTATCAGGTGGGAAACGCCCCCCCCCCCCCACTCCCCCGACGACCCAGCATATTTACTATAATATACTTCAGATTCCTCTTCCTGCCTAAGATTTGAGATTCTGGTACATACATCGCATGTGATACATCTTATTTTGTATATTCATTTTCTAACAAATTAGCCACATTTTACACTAGGACATTAATAAATCTCTCCTAGTGTTAAAGGGGACACTAATCTGTCAGTATTTTGACCATACAAGGCTTTAGGCAATGCTAGGTATTGTCCCTGGAGACATGTGTTGTTGTAGTAACATGAGTGAAAATGCATTTATATTTTAGGATTGTAGCTGGACTTGGTGAACTCTGGTGTGTGAGATCTCTTGAAAACAGCACAGCGCCTCCCCGTGCTATTTGTCACTGCTGTTCCAGGCTTCCGTTTAATCACTACGTCACTTACTGGGGAAAAGAAGCTTTACTGGAGCTGTGCTGGATTCATTGAAAATATTCCACCCACCCAGTGCAACAAGTCCATCTACAATCCTAGAATATAAATGCAATTGCAAAGATCTAACGGACCCAATCCTAACACTGTCTGCAGTTTTTATGCAGATTCCCATTAACACTAGTAGAGATTTATTAGTTCCTCAAATGTAGCTACAATCTTGAAATATATAATTCATATTTCACAGTCCTGCTGCTAACAACCCTAGTAAAAGTACGATTACACAGATCTCTATAGCCAAAGTTTAACTGAAAAATCGTATGGACAAAACTGTCGATAACTATGTGGGTGATAGTATCAGTCGAGTACAGGGGGCTTGGAACAACAATGATAGTAATAATAGATAGGTAATATTAATATTGTAGCAAGGACAGTCTGTATTGTAGTACTATGCTTCTACAGAACTCCATTACTGCTATATGTTAAAACTTCTGGGGGTTCCTGTTTGCAAAAGAGAAGCCTAATGATGGGGAAGCAGCGTCTAATAAAGCTGTCATTGTGTCTCCAAGGTAACAAACATTAGGAATGATCACAATAATTTGTGTGCAGAGGCTGAGTATTGTACAGTGAGCTTTTGCGCAGCGTGCGGTTCATAATTTCTGCCATTTAAATGATAAAAAAATAGAGCTACTCCGAATCCCTTCCCTCTTTGTGACTGCGGCACGTACGCTGCGATTACCAGCTAAGTGACATTACTCCAAGAAGCTCTTTTTTCCCCTCCTTGCCATTATTATCTTCTCTTAACTGGACCACTAGACTCGTCAATGTTAATTTGATATCAATGTGATATGACAAAACAGTAGCAAAAGTTAATTTAGATCACAGTAAGAAGTCACAGGATTAAATAATACTGTTCAGTCTTTTAGAAAAGTTTATTGCGAGCAGATGGGAGCAAAGATTCTTTCCAGCACTGATTAGTCGTGTCCTCCCCCCGGGGGTCCAGAGAAATAAAGGTTACATATTAAATTTAAGTCTTGTAAGTAGCGTGTGAAGACATTGCAATACATTAAGTTTTATTAGCTTTATTATTGGCGTTTTTATATTTACATACGTTTCCAGACCAGGTTGTAACTGTAATAGAGAAGCAACAAGAAACAGCTGATTAGTACTTACCTCTATGTGGCTGATTTCTGGCCCCATGTTGTGGTATGCCATGTGGTGCTCTGCATGGGATCTTATGCTGTTTATTATAGTAGTGCTTTATTATTTCTAGATAGAATATCTCGATGGAATACAATATAATCACAGATAAACTGATTGAACAGTAACATTGTTTGCTGCTTAGATTCGTTATGTTACTAAGGGCGTTAAACAAATTAAAAAGCGACGTAGCCTTCACTAAATATTCTATACAATGTAGAAACATACTTGTAGGTAGTGTAAAATTAACACCAACCTCCCTCAACACCAACCCTCATTATCCTTGAGTAGGCTCCGCTCCTCTGATTAAAGCACAAGTGCCGGTTCTCTCGTTGTTCTGGCCGCTTGAGGTTCCTGCGTCCTAGAGCCCTGTGTCAGGCCCGTTGTTTCTAACATAGGTGTCTGGGGTGTGAACATCCCAGCCCCTCGAATTTCAGAAAAATCTGAAAAAGACTCTCTTGAATTTTAGACCAGGTTTGCCTTTGTCTAAACCAATAAAACCTGGTGAAAATCAGGGCGACGGTTTATTTTTTCAGTGTTACTAAGAGTCTGGAGCCTCTGTTCTGACCTTGTTTGTCTATACTCTGATTATGCTCTCTTGACGACCTGAAGCCTGGTTGCCTCCATTGAGGTATACCTAAGGACTTATCTAAATAGCCCGAAAAATTCTTCACAGTTCTTCATTTGATCTCATCAGTTTTTAACATGTTTCAATAAATATGTAATTTTTTAATTTTTTCTCCACCTCGTTTTTTTTTTTTTGGGGGGGGGTGATTTTTCACCTTTTTTCATGCTGGAACATTTTTTTCTTTGAATACTATATATCCTTTTTCTTTTCATAATTGTTTCCTGGACCAGCGATCATTGTAACAAGCGTCCCTAACTAGCCTTTCGATATTCAAAGAACTGAACTAAACCAGCTACCATTGGCTTGTTTGACTATTCTCTACCATCACCCATTTCTGGCCCACCTGGATCAGCTCCCTGTCACCCACATTGGGACTGCTCAGAGAGGTAGCGACCTGGTGACCCTTTTGAAGCAGAGTCCAGATTCCTGTTAAAGAGTTGAAGGGTGAATACTGGCAGTGTTAATGCTATAACATCCTTAGGAGTAGCCCAAAGCCAAGCAGTTTGGGTGGAACAATAGGTCCAGAGAGCACAAGAGTTCTTTTACTGCCAAATATTTCACACCAAATATATTAAATAGTTTCTCTATTATCTAGTTTTGCCTGGACTGCCCACCTTAAATTAATTTGTCCATCGGATATTACCTATTTGACTCTCAATATAACACAAAGACCACACAAAAAGATGCCGGTAAGCAGCGTTGACCAAGCTCTTTGCATTCTAACATATTGCAGTGTCACAAACTAAAATACCAGCTTTACACAGTGAAAAGTGATCACAGTACAGTTATATCCAATGACTTACTGGTAACACCTTCTTCATTTCAGGTCCATATTCCACATAGTCATCTATTACCCATAGTCCATTTGTGCACCTAAAACTCCCCCAACCACCTGATTGTATCAATGTACCTCTCTGTGCCCCTGCTTAGTAATAGTGTATCCATTTGTCCTCCCAAAATATGCAAATTACCTGCAGATCTGCCTCCCAGTGAGATCATTCCGCTTGTGAATGTGGCAGCACGGCCTCCACAGGACCAGTGGCTCCAGCAGGGGACCAGGAGCTTCTGCACATGCACAGAGCTCCCCTGTAGCCTATCTTGCGCCGAGAGCCACTGAGCGTGCTGTGCCATGTAGTTTACAAGCAACATGGACATGGAGGGAGGTGGATCTGCAGGGCTACAAAGGGCATGGAGGAGCCTTAGCCCCGGGAGCTCATAGAGGCTTCTCCACGCCCGAAGTAGCCTCTGTAGGTAATTTCCATATAAATGTAATAAAGTTAAACCTATAGGCAGCTTTGTCTGGCTCATGTTTAGTGTTGAAAAAAAGTAGATTCTAGACCAGTGATGGCTATGTTCAGTATGGGTACTAAGTAAACAGGTATGGGTGTTCAGTATGGGTACTAAGTAAACAGGTATGGGTGTACAGTATGGGTACTAAGTAAACAGGTATGGGTGTTCAGTATGGGCACTAAGTAAACAGGTATGGGTGTTCAGTATGGGTACTAAGTAAACAGGTATGGGTGTACAGTATGGGTACTAAATAAACAGGTATGGGTGTTCAGTATGGGTACTAAGTAAACAGGTATGGGTGTTCAGTATGGGTACTAAGTAAACAGGTATGGGTGTTCAGTATGGGTACTAAATAAACAGGTATGGGTGTTCAGTATGGGTACTAAGTAAACAGGTATGGGTGTTCAGTATGGGTACTAAGTAAACAGGTATGGGTGTTCAGTATGGGCACTAAGTAAACAGGTATGGGTGTACAGTATGGGTACTAAGTCAACAGGTATGGGTGTTACTCTACCCATACCTATGGTAAAAATTTCAAATTTCCATTTGACTTCTACTTTAAATGAGTTCTCTGTTTCGGGAAAAAAACAAAAAGCACCAGAAATAATATCAACATTTTTCCAAACCAGTTGATTAATAAAAATGATGAAAACCTTATTGTCTGCAGCCCTTGTTTGGTTAACAAGGTTCCGACTTTGTTGAGAATATCGGCATCACTTTTATACCGGCATCACGTTACAGAAAGGTATCAGCAGCGATATCCCGTTACTCACAATAATCGCCCATCTCGCAACACTTACTACGGCGCTCGCTACCATCTGTTCTCCAGATTTAGGTATTTTATAGGATATAATGCTATTTAATTCTCTACCAAATTGGCAAATCTTCGTTGGGGGAGACAATTTAATTACTGGGCCCCCCATATAATTTGGGTTTTGCAGGTTGTATATTTGTGCACTTCTGCCGTAATAGCAGAAATCAATCGGTGCCAAGACTATTTAGCAAAAAATAGACTAGTGTTCGACACGTAACAAGAAATATTACTGTAAGCCGAGGTTGTGTCTGAATCAATCTTGGCACATCTGTCTGATGTAGACCGTAAACAGGATTAGGGCAGGATTTATCTGCTTGACGCTAATTGTACTTGCAGTTTTTAAACATTCCTCTTTTATTATTATTATTACTTTTTTTTTTTTTTAATACAGCATGAAAAATAAGCTTCCCTGATAAATCTCCGCCGGCCTATATTATGTGGAGATTTATGCCGCACTTGGCTATGAAGCAGTAGGGGGATCCGAGCACATTTTACCGTAGAATACCTTATCTAATCTTCTAATAATTAAGAATATTAAATTCTCTTTGAATACACCGCACACTGGGGAAAGTCTGTGGGAGAACACGAGCCGTACATCACAATACACACATACGCAAATGGAAAACTCACCATTTTCTTGCTAATCAGTTAAATCACATTTATTGTACATAATTTGGTGTTTTCCGGAGGAGATTTAATATCGTAATGGGGCTTTAACATAAAGGAAATTTGACAATTTTCAGCCACATATGGTAAAATATACCAATAGAAAATGATAACAACCAATTACAGCACAGCTTTCATCTTACCGGAACACTGTCAGAAATGAAAGCTGTGCCATGATTGGATACTGTTGGTTTTTGTGAGTTAACCTTTAACGGACTAGGTCATTTAAAAAAAAATAAAAAGATTTCTGTTTTGTAAGCCATAACTTTATTTTTTGTGTTTTTTTTACATGTTACTTATTATGCGCAATGTACCAGGAAGCTGATAAATATTGTGCCAAGTAGTTTTCCTAGGTTATCAAGGAGGTTGTCCTGTAGGTCAGTATGATCACAATAAAATAAAAATACCTTTGAAAAATTGGGAAAGTTTTGTACTGCCCTATTCTAACACCTGTAATTTCTTATCATTCAGGTAAGGGTTCTCTCTTTTTGAATGCTGAGTTGTAATTTTATATAATGATACTGGTTTGGGAACATATTACATTAGGATTGATTTAGAATTTTTTCCAGTTACATTAGCCATGTGATACATATGTTTTTATAGTTACTGTATTATTGTATATGTGGCAAAATGATAGCATTTCTTAGTTCAATTGTAATATACAGTAAGCAGTCCTGTATAAAAGAGCAGAGAGGCAGTTGATAATATAACACTATAAGATCAGCTTCATTCCACATTATTTGGGTCAGTGGTTTCCAATACAGGCAGTCCCCGGGTTACATACAAGATAGGGTCTGGAGGTTTGTTCTTAAGTTGAATTTGTATGTAAGTCGAAACTGTATATTTTATAATGGAAGTTCTAGACAATTTTTTTTCTTTTGTCCCAGTGACAATTGGAGGTTCAACATTTTTTGTGTAATTGGGTCAAGAATTATCAATAAGGCTTCATTACAGACAGCTGATCATTGCAGCCTGGGACTATAGTAAAGCATCCAGAGAGCTTCACCAGAGGTCACAGTGGGCAGAGGGGTCCGTCTGTAACTATGGGTTGTCTGTAAGTCGGGTGTCCTTAAGTAGGGGACCGCCTGTAGTAGTTTTAAACCGAAACCAGGAGTAGATCCAGAACCCAAATATGTAGAAAAAATTCTGAACAAATACTGACATGTAAAAATGGAAATTTGTTTGTCTTTGTTTCAGTATTTGTAAGGCAATACCAGGAATGGATTCTACATAGAAAAAGTATAATGGGAAGATTTGTTTTAATTTCAAAATACTCCAAAATACTAAGCGGAATACTGCTGTGTTATACAGGCCAACATATTATAATAATAATTCTTTATTTATATAGCGCACACAGATTACGCAGCGCTGCACAAAGCTTGTCAAATTGGTCCCTGTCCCCATGGGGCTCACAATCTAAACAACCTCACAGAATGTTTTTGGAGTGTGGGAGGAAACCGGAGGACCCGGAGGAAACCCACGCAAAAACATAGATTTATAAATTAACCTAAAAGAAAAATTGGGCTCTTATAGGGCGAGAAAGTCGCAATTCCTGGCGTATGATATTGAAATTGTGACTTTTTGGTCTTTTTGCACCACACACGTCACTTTCTTTCAAAAGAAGCGGACCCGAGGAGTTGGGGCACCAGATGGGCCAGGACAGGGGCACCATGTACAGAAACTGGCGCAGCTTTTGGCTGGAAACGACCCCAGGTCTGGCATAGATTATAATTCTGCTGTGCCACACAAAAATTACTTAGAGGTCAGATTCGGTTTGGTTCGTAATTGCGTCTTTTCTTGTTATGGATAGTTCCAGTCTTACTACATAGTCCCCACTGTGTTTGTTATCCGTAAAACACAAGCACAGCATTAATTTCATAGTACTTTAGCTGATCTAAATAGATCTAATTCCCACTTTCCTTCTCACTTGCTTTATTATTGCTGCATAAATATACCGTGTATGTTACTTTTTTTTTAATTAGTAGGATTACTTCATTAATATTTACAGATAAGTGATATCCTTGATGTAATGAAGAGTTACACAGTTTTACAATGTACTTTCTATATTCAATTCCTCATATAAATTGGATGCAGAAAGAATATTGGAAAATCGAATAACTTTTAATTATACCGAGGATAATGTGTTTTCTGTAATTGATATACCTCAGGGAATAGGTTTTTATTCATTACAATTATGAGGTCATTTTTATGTCACTATATCAACACAAGGATCGAAAATTATGAACTAATTGACTATTAATGTTCAGGATCACATGGGATTAAAACATAAAAAAGTGGGTAATTATTTCTACAATGAGTTCTTAAATAGGATTACTAAGGCCCCGATGAACTCGCATCACACTCGCAACGCATGCTGCCCTGATCGCACGGCCCGAACACCGCAAACCGGAACGGAACTCAGCATGTCAGTTCCGGTTTGCAGCGTTCGGGCAAGGAGATCCCGGCCGCACGCATTGCAAATGTGATGCGAGTTCAACACATCACACTCGTGAGTTTAGATGGGGCCTAAGAGTATCTGCAAAAACAGACACGTTGTCGTGTCAACGTCCGTTTTCATATCCCATCCTATAGTCCACAAAAAAAAGTGTCACTATAGTCACAAAAAGGTGTAGCTTTTGTCCTGCATGTCATTTTTTGGGCCTTATCAGGTGGGAAACGCCCCCCCCCCCCCACTCCCCCGACGACCCAGCATATTTACTATAATATACTTCAGATTCCTCTTCCTGCCTAAGATTTGAGATTCTGGTACATACATCGCATGTGATACATCTTATTTTGTATATTCATTTTCTAACAAATTAGCCACATTTTACACTAGGACATTAATAAATCTCTCCTAGTGTTAAAGGGGACACTAATCTGTCAGTATTTTGACCATACAAGGCTTTAGGCAATGCTAGGTATTGTCCCTGGAGACATGTGTTGTTGTAGTAACATGAGTGAAAATGCATTTATATTTTAGGATTGTAGCTGGACTTGGTGAACTCTGGTGTGTGAGATCTCTTGAAAACAGCACAGCGCCTCCCCGTGCTATTTGTCACTGCTGTTCCAGGCTTCCGTTTAATCACTACGTCACTTACTGGGGAAAAGAAGCTTTACTGGAGCTGTGCTGGATTCATTGAAAATATTCCACCCACCCAGTGCAACAAGTCCATCTACAATCCTAGAATATAAATGCAATTGCAAAGATCTAACGGACCCAATCCTAACACTGTCTGCAGTTTTTATGCAGATTCCCATTAACACTAGTAGAGATTTATTAGTTCCTCAAATGTAGCTACAATCTTGAAATATATAATTCATATTTCACAGTCCTGCTGCTAACAACCCTAGTAAAAGTACGATTACACAGATCTCTATAGCCAAAGTTTAACTGAAAAATCGTATGGACAAAACTGTCGATAACTATGTGGGTGATAGTATCAGTCGAGTACAGGGGGCTTGGAACAACAATGATAGTAATAATAGATAGGTAATATTAATATTGTAGCAAGGACAGTCTGTATTGTAGTACTATGCTTCTACAGAACTCCATTACTGCTATATGTTAAAACTTCTGGGGGTTCCTGTTTGCAAAAGAGAAGCCTAATGATGGGGAAGCAGCGTCTAATAAAGCTGTCATTGTGTCTCCAAGGTAACAAACATTAGGAATGATCACAATAATTTGTGTGCAGAGGCTGAGTATTGTACAGTGAGCTTTTGCGCAGCGTGCGGTTCATAATTTCTGCCATTTAAATGATAAAAAAATAGAGCTACTCCGAATCCCTTCCCTCTTTGTGACTGCGGCACGTACGCTGCGATTACCAGCTAAGTGACATTACTCCAAGAAGCTCTTTTTTCCCCTCCTTGCCATTATTATCTTCTCTTAACTGGACCACTAGACTCGTCAATGTTAATTTGATATCAATGTGATATGACAAAACAGTAGCAAAAGTTAATTTAGATCACAGTAAGAAGTCACAGGATTAAATAATACTGTTCAGTCTTTTAGAAAAGTTTATTGCGAGCAGATGGGAGCAAAGATTCTTTCCAGCACTGATTAGTCGTGTCCTCCCCCCGGGGGTCCAGAGAAATAAAGGTTACATATTAAATTTAAGTCTTGTAAGTAGCGTGTGAAGACATTGCAATACATTAAGTTTTATTAGCTTTATTATTGGCGTTTTTATATTTACATACGTTTCCAGACCAGGTTGTAACTGTAATAGAGAAGCAACAAGAAACAGCTGATTAGTACTTACCTCTATGTGGCTGATTTCTGGCCCCATGTTGTGGTATGCCATGTGGTGCTCTGCATGGGATCTTATGCTGTTTATTATAGTAGTGCTTTATTATTTCTAGATAGAATATCTCGATGGAATACAATATAATCACAGATAAACTGATTGAACAGTAACATTGTTTGCTGCTTAGATTCGTTATGTTACTAAGGGCGTTAAACAAATTAAAAAGCGACGTAGCCTTCACTAAATATTCTATACAATGTAGAAACATACTTGTAGGTAGTGTAAAATTAACACCAACCTCCCTCAACACCAACCCTCATTATCCTTGAGTAGGCTCCGCTCCTCTGATTAAAGCACAAGTGCCGGTTCTCTCGTTGTTCTGGCCGCTTGAGGTTCCTGCGTCCTAGAGCCCTGTGTCAGGCCCGTTGTTTCTAACATAGGTGTCTGGGGTGTGAACATCCCAGCCCCTCGAATTTCAGAAAAATCTGAAAAAGACTCTCTTGAATTTTAGACCAGGTTTGCCTTTGTCTAAACCAATAAAACCTGGTGAAAATCAGGGCGACGGTTTATTTTTTCAGTGTTACTAAGAGTCTGGAGCCTCTGTTCTGACCTTGTTTGTCTATACTCTGATTATGCTCTCTTGACGACCTGAAGCCTGGTTGCCTCCATTGAGGTATACCTAAGGACTTATCTAAATAGCCCGAAAAATTCTTCACAGTTCTTCATTTGATCTCATCAGTTTTTAACATGTTTCAATAAATATGTAATTTTTTAATTTTTTCTCCACCTCGTTTTTTTTTTTTTGGGGGGGGGTGATTTTTCACCTTTTTTCATGCTGGAACATTTTTTTCTTTGAATACTATATATCCTTTTTCTTTTCATAATTGTTTCCTGGACCAGCGATCATTGTAACAAGCGTCCCTAACTAGCCTTTCGATATTCAAAGAACTGAACTAAACCAGCTACCATTGGCTTGTTTGACTATTCTCTACCATCACCCATTTCTGGCCCACCTGGATCAGCTCCCTGTCACCCACATTGGGACTGCTCAGAGAGGTAGCGACCTGGTGACCCTTTTGAAGCAGAGTCCAGATTCCTGTTAAAGAGTTGAAGGGTGAATACTGGCAGTGTTAATGCTATAACATCCTTAGGAGTAGCCCAAAGCCAAGCAGTTTGGGTGGAACAATAGGTCCAGAGAGCACAAGAGTTCTTTTACTGCCAAATATTTCACACCAAATATATTAAATAGTTTCTCTATTATCTAGTTTTGCCTGGACTGCCCACCTTAAATTAATTTGTCCATCGGATATTACCTATTTGACTCTCAATATAACACAAAGACCACACAAAAAGATGCCGGTAAGCAGCGTTGACCAAGCTCTTTGCATTCTAACATATTGCAGTGTCACAAACTAAAATACCAGCTTTACACAGTGAAAAGTGATCACAGTACAGTTATATCCAATGACTTACTGGTAACACCTTCTTCATTTCAGGTCCATATTCCACATAGTCATCTATTACCCATAGTCCATTTGTGCACCTAAAACTCCCCCAACCACCTGATTGTATCAATGTACCTCTCTGTGCCCCTGCTTAGTAATAGTGTATCCATTTGTCCTCCCAAAATATGCAAATTACCTGCAGATCTGCCTCCCAGTGAGATCATTCCGCTTGTGAATGTGGCAGCACGGCCTCCACAGGACCAGTGGCTCCAGCAGGGGACCAGGAGCTTCTGCACATGCACAGAGCTCCCCTGTAGCCTATCTTGCGCCGAGAGCCACTGAGCGTGCTGTGCCATGTAGTTTACAAGCAACATGGACATGGAGGGAGGTGGATCTGCAGGGCTACAAAGGGCATGGAGGAGCCTTAGCCCCGGGAGCTCATAGAGGCTTCTCCACGCCCGAAGTAGCCTCTGTAGGTAATTTCCATATAAATGTAATAAAGTTAAACCTATAGGCAGCTTTGTCTGGGTCATGTTTAGTGTTGAAAAAAAGTAGATTCTAGACCAGTGATGGCTAACCTTTTAGAGCTGGAGTGCCCTTTCTCCTTGTTCTTTGACAACTGTTAGTCGTTCAGCCTCCTAAAGACACCCACGGAGTTGAAAGGAGGAGGGCAAATTGGCCTATCATTGTAGGAAGATTCTGTAGGAAGATTCTTTGAGTCCTGTCTGGTGAACTTCATGCTAGGGTGATGGCCTGGGTGCCCACAGAGAGGGCTCCGAGTGCCGCCTCTGGCACCAGTGCCATAGGTTCGCCACCACTGTTCTAGACTGTAGTTTTCCCTATCTTTATGTTTTATAAAATATTTCCTATATGTGTTCTCTTACTCAGGAAGCTCGAAGGTCCAGGCGCAGCCTCAAGAAGCATCCATTGAACTGAAGGACATCTTTTCCGTAAAACTGAAGAGACGTAGGCTAGCAGGACAGGAAAAAGGTGGCACCTTGTTGGGCCTGACAATATTTGTGTGCATCAGAAAGGGACACAAGCTGAAAGAAAAGGCTATTGATTTCCATAATCTAAGTGAAGACTTCTGTGATATTTGGCACCGGCAGTTGAAGGAAATATTGAACGGTGAGTTCATCTGGAATATGGTTCATTATAAAGTTAGAACTACATAGTGTTTGCTATAAAGGAGATCTGCCATTTCATTAGGGGAGTACAATGATATTAAAGGGGTTATCCGGGTTTAAAAATTTTTTTATGGCCGGGCTGGGGAGGGCTAGTTAAACATAATAAACATGGACTTACCTCCTCCGGCACCGCTGATGTCCCGCGCCGTGGTCCCTCCGATCCGTGCCCCTGTTTGTTTACAGGGGCACGGAAGCCGCGCACATGGAGCTTCCGGTCCGCGATGTGGACGGCTCCTCCCATCCGTCCCTATCTCTCAGCGTTGTAAGCGCTGGGAGATAGTGCGCATGGGAGCGTTATCCGGGTTTAAAAAAATGTTTATGGCCGGGCTGGGGAGGGCTAGTTAAACATAATAAACATGGACTTACCTCCTCCGGCGCCGCTGTTTGTTTACAGGGGCACGGAAGCCGGGCACAGGGAGCTTCCGGTCCGCGATGTGGACGGCTCCTCCCATCCGTCCCTATCTCTCAGCGTTGTAAGCGCTGGGAGATGGTGCGCATGGGAGCATCCGGCCGTCCGGAAGCTCCCTGTGCGCCGGTGTAATGAAACTGGCGCACAGAGAAGACCTGCCGCGGCGCGGGACATCGGCAGCACCGGAGGAGGTAAGTACATGTTTATTGTGTTTAAATAGCCCTCCCCAGCCCGGCCAGAAGAAATTTTTTAAACCCGGATAACCCCTTTAATCTACACCTGTGTTTTTGGAAGTGAATACAGAAGGTGAGCTGTGAGAAGATGACAAACTATAATATACATTTTTCCATTTCTGAATGAAAAATACTCCTTTTAAAGGGGTTTCCTATAAATTCAAGTTAGGCCCTATCCAGTCATGAGACCCCCACAAATCATGAAAATGAGGAAATCTCCGTAAGCTCCAAAGAGATGAATGGAGAAGAACGATCATGCGCGGCTGTCTGCTCCATTACTCTCATGGAGCGACGAGGGGTCCTATGGAGGTACGTGGGACCACATCAAACCCATCGTTAGGTCCTAATTTGAATTTGTGGGAAACTCCTTTAACCCCTTCCCAACATTTGATGTAATAGTACTGCGTGGAGGGAGGTGCGTTCCCGCATTATGCAGTACTATTATGTCATGCTTCTGGCACCGGCTCCTGAAAGAAGCTGGTACTAGAAGCAGCGAGTGCCAGTCCTAGCACCCGCAATCAGAATTTCCTCCAATCGCAGGCTTTAACCCTCTTCTACACAAGATGGGAACCCCCCCCCCCCCCCGTGCGGCGCTTACCAGTGGGTAAATCCTCCCATGGCAACCCTGGGGTCTGCATGGTGTCTTCCGGGAGCCGGGTTCTGCCTTCTAGCAGTATGCTAGATGAGGATGCATCTGTGCATGAGGATGCATAGTATGCATGAGTATGCATCCTAAAATTTTCCTAAAATCTTCATAAAATCTCTTTACAAAAATGTTTTAAAAAGCGATCAAAAAAAGTTATGTTTCAAAATTGTACCACTGAAAAGTATGATTCAATACGTAAAAAATAAGCCCTAACCCAGCTCCGTGAACCAAAAAGCATTAAAGTTATGTCTCCAAAAAGATGGCGATAGAAAAATAAATGAGATTTACTCTAGTTTTTTACTGAAGTTTTTCTTCAGTAAAATTGTAAAAATATATAAACTATATAAATAAGGTATCATCATAATCGTAGTGATCTATAGAACAAAGATAATAAGGTACGGTGTATGGGCACAAAAAAATAAAAGAAGAAAGGAAACTAGAAGTTACGATTTTCTTTTCCTAAATACAAGGGTTAATAAAATCTCATCAATAAGCTAATGACCAATAAAAATAAAGTATTTGTAGAGTGCCTCTAATGTTGCAGAAGATAAGCCCTTATATGTCCAAATTGCCAGAAAAATCGAAAATAAAGTTCAAAGCCCCAAAAATGAGAGGATGCATAAAAAAAACATGGAGACATAAAATTCAGTTAATGTTAGCTAACATGTTTTTTTGCTGTTATGACTGTGTGGAAAAAGTACAACATTTTGAATTTCGAAAATTGAGAATTTTTCCAAATTTTCACCAAATATCCGTTTTTTTAAATAAATAAACAGAAAACATACCACAATTTTTCAACCCACATGAATTACAAAGTGTTTCGAGAAAACTATTTCAAAATCACTCGGATATGTTTAAACGCTCCAAAGTTATAACCACTTATAGTGACACATATCACATGTCAAAAAAATGGGCGGAAGGTGAAAAGTGGCTTTGGCAGTAAGGAACTGATACATAACAAAGGTGGCATCATTAGGATAGTTTTTTTTACACGTACCATATATACTCGTGTATAAGCCGAGTTTTTCAGCACAAAAAATGTGCTGAAAAACGTCCCCTTGGCTTATACACGAGTCAATAGCGAGTCAATAGCGCTGCTCCCCAAATGTCATCGCGGCTCGTCTTCTGGCTTCCCGGCTCCTCTTCTTGCTTCAGCGCCCGTCTTCTGTAACGTCGTGCTGGGCGCCGCCATTGTTCTTTCCCGGGCGACAGGCGCATAGTATGACGTGCCGCTGCTGACGTCATACTATGCGAGAAGAACATGGCGACGCCCTGCACGACATTACAGAAGACGGGCGCTGAAGCAAGAAGAGGAGCCGGGGAAGACTTCTGTGATATTTGGCACCGGCAGTTGAAGGAAATATTGAATGGTGAGTTCATCGGGAATATGTTTCATTATAAAGTTAGAACTTCATAGTGTTTGCTATAAAGGAGATCTGCCATTTCATTAGGGGAGTACAATGATATTAATGTTTCCCAGATTAGAGGAGTTTCCCCACGAAAGAATATTCTCGCATTTCAATCTCCTAGTGATGTTTACACAATAAAGATAATTTTTAACCCCAGTGGTCAGTGTAAGATTCCAGAGTGTGGGCGGGAACTCTCTAAGCAGACACTTCATGATCCCTGTAGTGCTATGAGATACTGTGTGCTGACAATGTGGATAGATTATCAGGGTCCAGGTTTATATACACTTTTATTTAGCCTCTGAACATTGTACTAGTATCTGACACATAGAAAGAGAGATGAGACAGATCAGAGATAAGATGATGAAATCCATGAGATGCTTATTACACACTGTCAGCTCTGCTGTGTATCTGTTCTCACACTGCTAGATCTGCTTTGCCTCCCTCCCCCGGATAAAGAACTTATCTGCCTGTAGCTTGTAGCTCTCCTCTCGCTGATGTTGTTTTCCGGCAGAAAGTCAGTGTGTGTGAGCTCATCCTGGTATGCAGGGGGAGGGGCCACTGAAGGAAGCAGAGAATAGCTCAGCTCCACAGGGTCCAACAAGATGGCTGCCGACCCTAAAGTCAGAGGATTCAGGGTAACTGAAATTGTGTACACCAGGACTGATAGAGACAGGTTGGATTTATATCTGTGAAATTCTGTATTTTTGTTAACAACAGTGAATTAGAGAATGTGTTATTTTGTTATCCTGAGTATATATTAAAACTTGTCTTCATGGGAATGCCCCTTTAATGGTGTCCGCTAGCATCAACATGTACAGAGGCTCATTTACTAAGGGTCCGCGGATGGCACTATAGTTGGAATATCCAACGATTTCCGATGTGCACCGCGTTTCGAAGGGCTTTTTGTTGCACGCTATCGGACTTGGGCGCATCGGCGCGTGCTTTCATGCGACACAAATCGGGGGGGGGGGGGGGACGGGCCATCGGGCGATCTGATGTATTCAGACAACGGGCGGGATTTGACATTCAAAATTGTGTCGCAAGGCAAGCACTCACATGCACCGGGAAGAAGATGGCGGACCTCAGCGGGGAAGCAACACGTGCAGGAAATTGGACGCACGGTATTAGTGAATCGCGGAAGCTCCAAATCCTCGTCGGACAACGCACCACGGGGATTGCGATGGGACGGGTAAGTAAATGTGCCCCACAGTGCCCTCAACTGATGAATCTAAATTTTGAAATATTAAGGAAAATTTCCTCCACAGATGTTATTTTGACACTGTAGTTTATATTGATCAACAATTTATGCAAGATAGATTTTAAGCAATTGGATAAAGAATCTGGAAAGATAAAATTCAATATTGACATCATCGTTCCCGATCCTGTAAATGCAGAAACCACTGATTTGGCTGGAGCGGTTACCTGAGCACCTGTACTATAGAGGGTGAGACCGGTGTCCCACTTTTCCCGTACCATTCCATTCAAGGGCAGGTAACCACTGCATCCATTCATGTGCATGGACTGCTCACTGCTGACGTCATGTGAACTGGAGCCTAATGAAGGTTTTACTATCATTGTTCTAATCATGTATTGAATTATTTATAGTGTGGATTCTGAGTCTGTGCTAAGTTTGTGAAAAGTTAAAGGGGTTATCCGGGTGGGGAGGGATATTTAAACATAATAAACATCTACTTACCTCCTTTGGCTCCCCGATGTCCCGCGCCGTGGTCCCTTCGATCCGTGACCGTGTTTGTTTACAGGGGCACGGAAGCCGCGCACAAGGAGCTTCCGGTCCGGGATGTGGCCGGCTCCTCCTATCCATCCCTATCTCTCAGCGTTGTAAGCGCTGAGAGATGGTGTCGGATAGGAGCTTCCAGCCGGCCGGAAGCTCCCTGTGCGCCCCTGTAATGAAACCGGCACACAGAGAAGACCGGCCGCGGAGCGGGACATCGGCGGAGCCGGACGAGGTAAGTAGATGTTTGTTATGTTTAATTAGCCCACCCCAGCCCGGGCCTCAGTTATTTTTAAAACCCGGATAACCCCTTTAAAGGTATTTTCTATTTGATGCAATGTACATATACAGCCTGGCAAGCAGCAGTAATTGCATGATCCATAGGCTATTTAATGGGCCACACCTATACTTGCTTTTTAGGAGGATAGCAAGTACCAGTGCCACATATAGGCTGGATTTCCACATTCAGGTTTTTGAATGCAGTTTTTGAAACCAAAACCAGAAGTGGATGATGAAAGAGGAGGAGCACATGTCAATAATACGTTAAGTTGCTTTATGATTTAATCATACCCCGATATATTAATAAAAGGGGTTTTCCCATGTGATGTTTACACAACAAAGATTTGTACCCCCATACTTTACAATTTTACTCAATTTTATTGCTGTTTTAGCACCTATAGCTCAGTGATGGTCAGTGTAAAATTCCAGTGGATGTGGGCTCTCTAAGCAGACACTTCATGATTCCTCTGTGCTATGAGAAGCTGTATCTACACTTTTATTTAGCTTCTGAACATTCACTAGTATCTGACACATAGAAAGAGGGAGATGAGACATATCAGAGATGAAATGATGAGATCCATGAGATGGATATAAAACACAATGACACCCTCAACTCAGCTAGAACACACACAGTCAGCTCTGCTAAACCTCCTTCCCTGCTATAAATATTTTATCTTGTCTGTACTTTGTAGAGTAAGTCTTTGCACACTGCTTGTCGGCAGGAAGTGCCTGTGTCTGAACTGGTCTTGCAATGCAGGGGGGAGGGACAGGAGGCAGAGAGCACTGCAGTGTGCAGAAGAGAGAAGCTATTCATGAGAAAAATCTAACTATAGTCAGAAGATTTACGGCCAGGATCATCCAAAATTGTGTACTCTAGGACTGATAAAGACAGGTTTAATTATTTGTGAAATGCGGTATTTTTGTTAATAACCGTGAATTAGAGTATGTGTTATTTTGCTATCCTGAGTATATTTAAGAATCCAGCTTTCGTAGGAATACCCCTTTAAGGCACAATTTTGACTTTGGCACCTTGCACACAAACAATATATCCTTGTATCAATTATATATATGATACTAGGACTCCCTTCTTATTGCAGTTTGGTACTTCTGTTCTTCAAGGAAGAAGGGAATCCTTGCATCATATATCAAGTTTGTATACATGAATTTTAGAGATAGGAAAATATGTTTGCTCTGTGAAATCCGTCAGCGACACGGTCCACGATTCATTGACTCATCATGGCCGTGTGTCTATGGCCTTAATGTTTGTGTGTGGTTTAGGGAATAGGCCCCCTTAGGCTGGACTTGACTGTGGTCCTTTCTTATCTACTGGGCATGGATCCTGCATACTGGTATTTATGTGTTTAGTTTTCGGGCTATTTCTTAGGTGTTTTCATGTTACCTATTGAACTAACCTTAACACACTCTGTATAATGCTACCCAGCTATCTAAGCCATGTTAATGGAGCGCTAATAATTTGCCTTCTTTAGATAGCAATGCTTAGTTACCACAGACCAATATCTATGTCACTCCATAATGGGGTCACATTTACCTAAGTAAATACTCGCTGCGTGGTCTCCAGGGCAATTTGTGATTTGCCATCTGTTCTGCTTTGCTAGGTTGATGGTATGCTGGGGAAATGGAAATTGCTTGATTTGTGAAGGGAGTGAATATTAATCCGCAAATATGGTCGTAGTCATTTACCTTCACTAATGACAACCTGTTATTATACAGAAAGTTATATCTCTATTACTGAAGAGAAGGTGCAGGGATTGCTCCACACATGATATTGCACCCTGGGCTTTTCTAATTTACAAAGTTTTCCACCATTAACATTTATGCAACACACGTTTGTCATCAGACCCCTAAGCCTAACAAAGCAGATCAGTCATCATAAGATGTGTCATTGATCAATTGGGGGGGGGGGGGGGGAGTTCATGCACGTGCACTACCTCTCAATATACTCTCCAATGGACTTTCAAAATTAGTTTTTGCAGGAGACCCATATAATGTATGAATAGAAAACGCATCTGTGACCAACTGTGAGCACATTAAAAAATTGGGAAACAACACAGACTATAGCCCTCAAGATGAGTGATTATAAATATCATCTCCTGCTCTGTAACATGCTCCCTACCAAAAGCATACTGGGGGTCATTTACTAAGGGCACGATTCGCGCTTTCCCGACGTGTTACCCGAATATTTCCGATTTGTGCCGATTTTCCCTGAATTGGCCCGGGTTTTTGGCGCACGCGATCGGATTGTGGCGCATCGGCGCTGGCCGAACGAAAACCCGACGGATTCGGAAAATCCACCGCATTTAAAACAAAAAATGTGTCGCGGAGCTTGCACTTACCTTCACTCAGCCCGGCTCGGTGTATTCCAGTGCGTTCCAGGGAACTTCAGCGCAGCAGTGCCACCTGGTGGACGTCGGAGGAACTGCCTTAATAAATCCCGGCCGGACCCGAATCCAGCGCAGAGAACGCGCCGCTGGATCGCGAATGGACCGGGTAAGTAAATCTGCCCCAATGTGTGCAATCTGCTCAGCTCATCCTGCTCTATAACTTACTGCCTGCAGGACACTGTATACAATCTGCTCAGCTCATCCTGTTCTATAACATGCTAAGTGCAGATATGACACTATATACAATCTGCTCAGCTCATCCTGCTCTATAAACAAGCTGTCTGCAGATATGATGCTACGTACAATCTGCTCAACTCATCCTGCTCTATAAGTGCAGATATGACACTAATGACACTATGTATAATCAGCTCATCCTGCTCTAGAACATGCTGCCTAAAGACATGACACTATGTACAATCTGCTCTGTTCCTCCTGCTCTATATCATACTTCTTACAGATGGGATACTTTCCAATCTGCTCTGCTCCTCCTGCTCTAAGCTGAGTTCACAGCGATTTCATGGTGACAGGCTAAGTGTTCAGACATGTAGTAGTAATAATGATAATAATGTAATAATTGAGTAGATGTCATTACTAGTGGCAAATGTTACAAAGCCCTTATTTATTCTATTTAAAACAATGAAATTGAATAACAGCTGGAAGCCAAGTATAATCTCTGTCATATATTATTTACAGTCTTTAACTGGCTAGTGTTAGTTCCAGTCAATGTTACTCTTTAATATACTATAAAGTTCTTATTTCCTTCTTCCCCCTTTTCGAGCACGGACGTGATTACAAACGCAATGCCGCAAGGAAGTTTTTTTTTTCCCGATTAGAAATCATGGTGCGTACACAAAGGACTATGAGTCCAGAATGTGTCTTAGTCATAGCCTAGTGCACATACCGCTTTATATCTTCTGTTCATCCTGATGTACAAGATGGACATGACTGTGTTTTTTTTTTTTTATATGACTTCAAAATTCTTGGAAAAATGCCTGTACAAATTTTTAGAAAACCCCAAATCCAAAGCACCTGCCACCATCAGCTGTGAACGGTGCGTCAGCACACATAGCAGCTGTTAACCCTTTGGATCAATTAGAACACTGCCATTTTAGCTATGGTTGCACATGGGGTCCAGGGTATAATAAATGTGAAATACAGGCGGTCCCCTACTTAAGAACACTCGACTTACATACGACCCCTAGTTACAAATGGACCACTGGATATTGGTAATTTATTGTACTTTAGGCTTAGGCTACAATAAACAGCTGTAACAGATATCAGAAGTGTCTGTAATGAAGATTTAGTGTTAATATTGATTCTTATGACAACCCAACATTTTTAAAATCCAATTGTCACAGAGGCCAAAAACGTTCTGGCTGGGATTACAATGATAAAATATACAGTTCCAACTTACATACAAATTCAACTTTAGAACAAATCTACAGAACCTATCTTGTATGTAACCCGGGGACTGCCTGTATAGGTACAATGGGGTTTATTTACTAAGGGTCGCGGATCACACTTTCTTCGGACTGTTCTTGGTTTTTGGGATTTGCGCAGCTTTGACAGGTATTTAACGGGGGTATGCGCTGGGATTGTGTCGCAAGCGATCGGATTGTGGAGCAGATGCACTGGCTTCCATGCGGGTCAGAGATCAATCAGACGATCCGACTGATTCGGACTGAGCGCGGGATTTAACTTTCAAATTGTGTCGCAGGACAATGCACTTACATACATAGGGAAGAAGAAGGTGAACTCCTGCGGACCTGAGCGGAGAAGCGACACATGCACGATCACAGTGCATGATCGTCACACAATGCACTTTCTGTGAACTCCGCGGGACTGGGTAAGTAAATGTGCCCCAATATCTTGTAACACAGTAGTACTACATGGCCTATCAAAACTTTTACTGTTCCCAGGGGGGCCAAAAAATAAAAATCTAAAAATGTTAATCACCCCATTTCCAATGATCACATATAAACAAAAGGGGGTCCAACCCGTTACTAGCATGGTGTACCTAATAAAGTGTGTATTTCCTGGCACATCAACTCATCTGTCCTTATGAAGGAGATATTCAAATATCGAGGTACATTGGGGCACATTAACTAAGGGCTGTGCACCAGTTTTCTGGTGGGCTTTGCCCGTTCTTTTCTGTGCAAACTGTTTGCACATGCATTTAAGAAGTTCCTGCTCCACTAGTCATCATGCAACACAAATTTCTGCACTGAAGGGGATGTTCTGGTGCACAGTTGGACCATGTGCCAGATTTATCATGCAGAGTCCGACAGATTTGTGCTGCTCGCCCCATGTTAAAGGTGCACCAAAAAAAGTTGGTGCACTCTGTCTGGGCAGTGCAGAAGGCGCCTGTTGTTCATGAATCTGGCGCCTTCTGCACTGCCCCAACAGAGTGCACCAACTTTTTTTTCATTAAAAAAAAAAATCATGATTCTGGTTCCCTCTGCACAGACAAACTGCATATAGTGCAGTTTGCACTGTTCTTAGTAAATGTGCCCATTTGCACCTTTTCATTACAATCCATACAACACATATTAATATACTGATCATCCTTGCACTGTATCAGCACAACTGTGAACAAGGATATGAACCATAGTGAGAAAATAGGTGCAGAAGCAGCTAATAAACTAATTTACTAGTATAGCTGGGACTGTCTAAAATTTAGTAAGTGTTTGTGGGGGCGCCACATTGACCTACCTCTCTGATTTTCTAAACTGAATTATATCAGAAGAGACTTTGAGTGCTGACAAAATATTCCATTCTGCATATACATCAGTGATTTGTCCTTTTACCTTTACCAGAGATTTCTCTTTTCTGACGGACTTCCTCACTGTCCAGGTTTGTCAAGTCCAGCGTGTTATGGAATTTTCATAATGATCTGTATCAGGGTGTGGACAGAAGTTACCATAAATGTTACTAAGGAAACTATTTCATCAGAGTGCAAGAGTTCTTATGATAACTTCTAAGTCACTGAAACTTACCACACACACAGGTGCTATGAGGTCATTCTAGTAATCTGCAATATCCTGTCTGCAATCTGTAATAATGTTTCATATCTACTGTCTTCCTACTGGGACATAACTCCCTTTATGATTGTGCATGTGTGTAACCAGATATAAATGAGTGACTGGCTCTTCCCTGTATGTATAGTCGGTGGTTTCTTAATTTTTGGAACAATAACTGTCCCACCAGAACAGGGGTCCCTTGTTCTACCACATGAATGCTTGTGGATGGTCATGCATAAATTAAGTTATCTAAGTATTTCTGCAAACAGGACATCTAAATCATGATTGTGAAGGTGTACACAAAAAACTAGAGGACCAATAATAGAATGTAATGCGTCCTCTTTGTGTGGATAAGGGATTCTTGGAGATGCCTTTCACTATTTATATAAACTGAACTTTCTAATGTCTTTAAATAAGTCTCAAAATCAACTAAGTCAGAATCCTGAACAATAGCAAAATTCAACCCTTGGGATAACAATGCAAGGTAATCTTTATTTAAACATATCAGGTGAGAATCATCACTGTCTTCAAGGGACATTCTCAACGCCTCCATGTTATTTGTTTCTTTTTCTCTGCCCTTTGTCCATAGTCTTTTTTTTATTTTTCTCCTGGAGAGTTTTTTGGCACATTATCAGATGTCTTCATCTGTGATGAGGTGATAGCACTAACAACTCGTCTTTAATGGAGTCTGGAGTCTGAGTCATCAAGAAATCTGAAATTCTACGTTGTATTTCCAGATTTCGGTTTAGTACTTTAAATGTGTTTTCTATTGGAGTTGGTCTTCCGAATGAAGATTTAAATTGTATCATAATCGTTTTTGTCACGTAATAACATTTATTTGCTGAAACTTGAAAATTAGGGCATGGAATGGATGGAGCGTCATTCAGTGCAGATAAAGTGTTTTATATTTTTTTGTAATGTGAATATATGGGGCCTATTTTTCAGTGGGATGAGATCTACTCATAATTTTCGGGCATCTATATCTAATTAAAGAGATTTTATTAACTCATTTTTGGTGAAGGATAAGAAAATTTATAATTTTTATCTTTGGCTTGAATACAAAACTCATTTGGTGAGAAATGTACTTGTCTTTGCATCACTATATTCCAAGAGTTATAACATTTTTAATCTTTTGTTGAGAGAGTTGTTGATGGGATGAGTTGTACTTTTTACATCTTCGAATTTTGCATTGGATGGGGGATTAGGAGACTTTTGTTCTTTTTTTAATGTTTCTTTTGTACTTGAAAATGTGTTAATTTGGACACTTGTTGAGTGCAATGTACTGCAATACTGATGTATTACAGCTGAATGCATATACACTGACAGGTACACTGTTGGATTGTGATTTTCAGCAAGGTCTAACAGGCATCTGCTAAAGGCAGCGGGGTGCTTCATCGGACCCCAGGGCTGCCACGGAAATAAATGGTACACCCTTGCTGGAGGGTGCTGGGTGAACAGTGAAAAAATATGACCTAAAGGGTTAAACAGCCATCATTGCAACTATAGCGATTCCATCTGTTACTGTGGAAGTCTGGCTATCATATACAGCCAGGATCCCTTGGATAGCAGCTGGGTGATCACCAAGATGTAACTGTATGTCACAGTGCAGTATTGAAAGGAGATTACACAGCTGTGGAAAGATTTGCCTAATTGCATTGTGTTAACATTTTGCTTAAAAAACACAATGCAATCAAATCTTCTCTCCACAACTGTTGAATTGCGTTTCAAAACGTAATGTAAATGCCATGCATGAACACACAATGAAGCTCATGCAAAAAAAAAAAACTGACAGCAGTAGGAGGCATCTTAGTGCTGTTCGTTTTTTTTTTTCACACAGAGTGCACAAACTTTTTTGTCGGAATTCGCATGAACTGACCTGAAAGGAGTTCCCAGAGATGCTTAGCACTTGTTGGCCCTTTTGTCTTCACTCGGCGGTCCAGCTCACCCCAAACCATCAATTGGGTTCAGGTCTGGTGACTGGTAGAGGTCAGGTCATCTGGCATAGCAACCCATCACTCTCCTTCTTGGTCAAATCGCCCTTACACAGCCTGGAGGTCTGTTTGGGTCATTGTCCTGTTGAAAAATAAATGGTGATCCAACTAAATGCAAACCAGATGGAATAGCATGTCTCTGCAAGATGCTGTGGTAACCATGCTACCACATGGTATGGTATCATACCAAACAGCCCCCTCTTGGTTATTTTAATAAAGCCACCCTCATCCCCATGGATTCCTTATGTGCAGCCTCGTGCCCCCCCCCCCCAACAGCCCTGGGCCCCGACACTTGACCAGTGCCCTGCTTCTCACAGTAAATTTTGATAAGACTATACTGTTAACTAATGTTCACCTTACTAACCCTCAGTTGCTATCTGTGAGGTTGAAATTTTATGTCAATTGAGTGAGAGGAAAAACATCCTCTTCGCCTAATGTGAATACATATTAACACCGCGATCCAGAATTTGCCCAAAAGTTATATGTAACACTAAACACACACACTCCTAAATAACGTTTTTATTTCACACCATCGCTCCATTATTTATACTTATGTTATGGCATTCTTACTCAAATTCTTATGAAGCACAGAAGGCTAAATTATTGCGCTGCTAATACAATGCACATATTGGGGCTTATTTACTAAGGGTTCAGCGGTCGCATTTCCGTCGGGTTTTTCAAAGTTTTCGGGGATAGCACCGCTGGGACAGGCATTTAGAAGGGGATTGTGTTGCATGCAATTGAATTTTGCGCATTGGCGCCAGCTTTCATGCGACAAGTCGGATTTATAGTCCGGTGTATGTCAGGGTTAAATGCCTTTCTATGTGAGTATCAGCTGTTTGTGCTCTATGTGAATAGACAGCACGTATGTTTAACATTTGCTCAATATCTGCCTTTCTGCAATGTTTTTGCACAGGAAATTCTCAGATACCTCACACAGAAAATTGAGCAAAAACTTTCTCCTGTAGTAACAATGGACCCACATACACCACCTCCTATGTGGTGTAGTTTTGCAATTAAATTTGCATTCTTTTGAAAATTCTGAGTTGATAAATGTGGTGTTGCACACTGTTGTATATTTTTTCTGCTATTGCGTGACTTTGGAGTTGCATTTTTTCCTCGCTAAAAAAACCCTGCAAAAACTATGTTTTCGCAAAAATTTGTGACACTTATACGCCAAGAAGATACATAGGACTAATGATAAATCTCCCCCATAGTTCTTTGTTTGGATTACAGTTGTGTAAGGAAGAGTATAACAATATATCTTTATGAAGTTCAGTACAATTTTTTCCAAAAATTGTTTGGCGCACCCTGTGGAATTAACATTACCTCTGCTGCATATTTTGGTGAATATACACACATGGAGTATGTATGAACTCCTCACATCTTACTATTTGTAAGAAATTTCCTTAATATAAGTATTCTAAGTTGCATGAAGGTTGCAGTATGTATGAATTACAAAGTTATTTTTGTACACATGGAAGGCTGTGTTTTCTGAAAAAAAAAAGATTGCGAAAGAGCTTTTTACCTTGTATGTTATATATTTATATACACATTTGTTGATTGCAAACAAATATTGCATTGTTTATGTTTTAGCATTTTGGGAGTATAATTTCTTGTTGATGTTGTGGTACATATAAATCTGCTTACTTTGACTTATTAGTTTTACATGAACCTCTATTTTGATGTGAGTTTTAAATGTGTGATTTATCAAAATATAATAACGGTTAATTTCAGTGTTAGCCCGGTAATGTAAAATAGCGCCCAAAGTCGCTAATGGCACCTTTTTGCCATTTTGACAAATATATAAAGTTCAATACAAAGTGATCAAAAGGGCGAGCAGTCCTCAAAACGGTAGCAATGAAATCGTCATAAAAAATTACACCACACACAGCTCCGTACACCAAAGTATGAAAAAGTTATTAGCACCAGAAGATGGCAAAATAAAGATTTTTTTTGTACAGGTTGTTTTAATTTTAGTAAATGTATGAAAACATTATAAAACCTATACAAATGGTATCCCCGTAATCACACCAACCCAAAGAATATAATAATAATCTTTATTTATATAGCGCCATCAAATTCTGTAGCGCTTTACAAATCATAGGGGACATATACAACTATATTACAATACAAATAACAAACAGTCATATGGAACGATAGGAGTGTTTGTTCTTTGTAATGTAATATAGTTGTAGTTCACTTAGTTCACTCAAATGATCCTGTGTTCACTGTTTTTATTCTATTCTTCACTGTTCTTCACATCTGCTAACTTTTCGGGAGATAATATATGCACGGAACAGTGAAGAATAGGTTGCAGATGTTTGCATACATCTGCTAACTTATCAGAAGACATTCTTTTTCAATTAAATAAAACATTTTATTCCCGAACCATGAAAAATGCTTGTGTCTCCCATTGACTTAAAAACATGCGTGAAAAACGCAAGAAAAACGCAAACAACACGCGCGTGAAAAACGCAAAAATGCTAATGACTCCAAGGAAAATGGAACAAAAACGCAGCCAAAAACGTCAGTTTTTCACGCATTGCACCCTGACGTGAAATGCAACGTTAGTGTGGAAGGGGCCTTAGGGAGTCTAAAACAATGGTATAAAAAAAATCGGAAAAACCCAGAAAAGTTCATATCACTTCCTTTTTCCTAGGTTAAAGGACACCTGTCATCAGGTCTGTGTCACTAGTCCTGTCACCTCTACCTGTTGGAGCAGCTCACAAGGATCCCATCCCAGCCTTTATCTAGTTATTTCATACATTAATCATTATAAAATCATCTATTCTTTATTATGTAAATGAGGCTGGTCACATGGTCAGAGGTAGTGATGTCACCCCTGTTCCCCCTCCCCTCTCCTCCCCCTGCTCATGTCTGTGTGTATTGTATAGTAAAGCATTGCTGGTGTGTGTATGTCATCTGCTGACATGCTGCATCCTCCTGATATACAGGTGAGAGACACAGACATCAGCTACACATGAATCTGACATGTTCTGCTGTAACATGGCTGCCTGGAGCTGCTGTATCTCTCCTATACACACACACACACAGGCTGCAGGGGGCGTGGCCACCAGCACCAGGAAGCACATCATTATACAGCCTCACACCATTATACAGGCTGTCAGTCAAGCACTGGGGGTGTGGCTGTGCCTCCCACTCATGAATAGAGTGGACAGCTTGAATATGCCAATGCTTCATTGGACATTTCACGGGTCATTTGCATACAGCTTTAGGACCTCATTGCTTAGGTTTACAGGCATGTAGAGGGACAATAAAGTGATAGAGGCAATGCTCTCTAATGGCAGTTTATGAAAATATATTTAGTTTAGGGGGGTTATTTTGCATGACGGGTTCTCTTTAAGTACAGTTAGACATCATCATGTCTCAAAATGCAAATCTATCAATGAAAAAAAATTATAATTCCATGTGGTAAATCCTGTACGCAAAAAAAAAAAAAAAGCCATCCACATTCAAATTGCCACTTTTCTGCCACACATAAAAACTTTAATAAAATTAAATGATCGTGCAGTCCCCAGAAATGGCGTCCATGGAAATGACAGCTTGTCACACGAAGTGACGTGTTGCACAGATCCATACACAGAAGTATGAAGAATGTATTGGTGTCAGGCTATGGCGATGCATCAAAAACATTATCGTCTTTTAAATCTATTATAAAATACAGTATCTCGGTGATCATACTGACCCAAAGAATGAATGGGATGTGTCATCTGAACCTCACAGTGAAAGCCATTAATATGACATAACAATTGGCTGCACAGGTTCTGCACTTTTTACATCTTCCAAATACACTGCATGGAATAGAAAATGGCGCAACTTGAAAGTACAACTTGTCTGGCAGAAACCATGGTAAGGCTCTGTTAAGGAAAAATAAATAAATGATTGCATTTGGGGGTTATGAAAACACAAGAAATTAAAAGGGCTGAGCGGTTAATGGCGCAGTGAGTAGCTGTGAGCCCTATGTCAGGTGACATCCTCCGGGCACATCCTCGGTACTGTACAGCAGGTGAGGGCAGCGCGTTCATCACCAGGACTTGTGCTATATCTCTCCCTACGTGTCCTCCCGCACATGACGAGACATGACTGCTGCAGGCAGCTCACAGAGACGTCATATACTTGGGAACCGAAACGGCGGCTGCAGGAGAGGCGGGACCGCACTGTCTCCAGGCTCGTACAGCAGTGATAGGACGTGTTATGTGGAGGCGCTGCGCCAGCTCGGGTGTACGTGGGTGCTAGTGTTATTGTTTCCTGTGACCTGGGTGACATCCCCTTGGGCGTGTCCGTGAATGACATTGCTACTATTGGGATAGCTGCTGTGTGCATACAAGGTCATCATAGCAGTGTCTGCCGGCACGGAGAGGTAAGTGCTCCTCATGGATTTGGGTGCTGTTTATGTCTATACATAGCAGGCGATGGTGTAGGGGGCGAGTCTTACACCTTAGTGTATTTTTTATCAGTATAATAGTAGTATGTTCATACATGGAGACATTCTATTAGATGTAGGGGGTGAGGCTTACACCTCAGTGTATTTATAGTAGGGGTATGTTCACTCATTGGGATGGCTCCCTGCCAGTAGCATGTAGTGAGTCCCTGTGGAGAGGGGTAAACTGTAGCCTATGTTTGCCTTTGTTTCCTCTTACATTATTTTTCTCCTCACCATCAACCCTCCCCCACACCAGATCAATGCACATGGCAGGATGTGGGGAGAAGAGAGGGATCTGGATGATAGTGGAGGAGAGGGAAGCGCACACACAGGCTGCAGCTGACCCCCCACCAGGACTCACCAAGTGATGCTGGCAGGGATCCAGGTAATGTGAATAAAACTATTATAAAGTACTGAAATGATTCAAAATGCTGACAAAGACATGCATGCTTTAAAAGGGTTTTCTTGTTTGGAAAAAACATAGAAATGGGGTTGAATAATCTAAAAGAAGCATTACCTACCTCATTGATCCCCTGTTGCTCCTGTTCTGATGTTTTCTGCCCCCTCCTCCTGGTCAGAGACTGATTCTTTGTGATTTATTCAAACTGCTTATCAGCCAATCACTGTCTCCAGTGGGTCACCCTACTGCCCAGTGATTGGCTGAGCAGCAACTTCCTGTGTGTCAAGAGGATGCAGTAAAGAGAAGTTATGGGAAACCTGGGAAACTTTCAAAGTGTTGCTGAGCCCTTTAAAAAAAGTTTCCTTTGTGGTAGGTGCCCTTTAACAAACTCAACTTGTTTTTACATATAGGAAGTAGTTTCTGTAGTGAAGAGTAAATTATGGAACATGACTCATTGCTTTATCTCACAGGCGGCATGAAGGATATCTACGCAGACACATCACTGGTCTGTTTTTAATCATTATATATCTTCATTTCTATGGATTTGGATGTTATTTTTGGAATTTTCCTTCATCACACATTTTCCCGTTGAGACACGGATGCCCTTTTTGCTGCACGTAATTCAGAAGCAGAATGTGTTGTGTATCTGATACCTATATTGTCACACAGCCATAAGGAAGTGCTATGATTACAGACACCATCTGATTTCATGATGGGTCACGTTTCCTGCACATATGCCTATGTTTTTGCACAGATGACCCCTGGAACATCTGTTAGGTTTGTGGTGGTATCTGAAGTTTCATGTGAATTGTATCCTCTCCGCCAACAGTTTGACAAACTAGCTCCTTCCCATCTACCAGCCCATAAGGACTTATTGCTGGTAAATATTGTCAATATCTCGATTCTGCCATTTGTCACGAGACACCCGAGCTGCGCACATCCACAGCCTTGACGTGACATGTTAATCATTGCCGAATCAATGGCAGGGAAGTGCGTACATGAAGGGACTGCATTGTACACATTCATTGCGGTGGCACACATTCAATTATACTAACCATCTACCTTTACGCTTATCATTAGCAAAGGAGTCAACACTGCAGAGAGTAGTATACAGTATATATTTAGTGTTTCGACACAAGCACCTATTAGTTTTACAAGGCAGCGATAGAGGAACATTATTGTTGACCCAGGAATAGAAGCAAAAGAAAATGGCACCTAGGACTTTATGATAAACATTTCCAATAAGGTTCTTTCCATATCCGGCCTGAGACTTTATGTATTCAGAATATTCCTTAATGTATACCAACAGCATATGCAACCTTATAGAAATGGCTGTGTAGAGACTACAAGCTATCTGCATAATTGTAGAAAACTTGTGGCCCCAAAGCCTTCTATAAAGCATGTTCATGGTGCAGTACCCTGACGATTTCTTTTTATTGACATGGGTGGGTGAGATGTGCTCAACCTACGCCAAACTGTAATCACAGGCTGCATGAACATACTGTAACATCCATGTCATCATGGTCTTCTGTCCGCAGACTGCGACTTAGAAGGCGCTGATTTTCCTCTGTATATCTTTGTGTGTGAACTGTGGCTTAGTTTGCGGCTCCATTGGGACACCCAGTTCGTCAGCAGATCAGCTCTTTCCAGCTAATGGTTAACTTAAGTGATGGACGGCAGTCCAGTCAGCTGCTGGGGGCGGCATCCAGGAACTCCGTTATATATCTGCCCTGTTCCATTACACCTTGCTGGTTATACTCTAACTTAGCTTTGTGTTTGCTGTGCTGTCATTATACTGCTGGTTATTCTGGTTTTCTGATTTTGGGTATTTAACATTTGATTATCCCTTTTTGTACTGTATATGCTATCTTTAACGTTTCCTGGACCTCTGATCTCACTTGTTTGCAAGTAGTTTTGTTTTGTGTTCTCACTTTGGCGTAGGGGCGATTGTCGACCAGTTATTGGGCACCACTTAGGGTGGCGCCCTGTAAGTAATCAGGTGACAGTTTGGGGGCTTAGTTCAGGGCTCACTGTCTTGTCTGTCATCCCCAGTCTTCCCATTACACATACTTTTTATGTATGTAATACAGTTCACACACCCATCATTAAACACAATCCTACAAACATAAACTGTGCCATTAAACTGGTTTGACTCATGGCTGCTCCAGAAGGCACATTGTCTATGTGGTCTCCAGGTGTTCACCCTTCAACCCTGATACAAAGATCTGAACCACCAGGTTGATGCACTTCCAGTTTGTTGATGGTTGACCCCCAATGAGCCAAGAGACATCAATGACCTGCATTTACCCACAAGTAGCAGAACCACAGAAATGTTGGTAGTGTATATTATATTGGTCAGACATCTCCCATAGTCCGATTTTGCCTACCAGTTTAGATGGGACAGTCTCAAGCTAAACTACTCAATGGGGCACATTTACCCGGTCCAGTCTCGATCCAGCGGTGCGTTCTCCGACGAGGATTCGGGTCTGCCGGGATTCACTAAGGTCGTGCGCCCGATATCCATATCCCGGGACAAATTGGCGCAAATTGGAAATCATCAGGAAACCCGACGAAAGTGCGCGATTCGGACGCTTTTTTTTACTTTAGCCGTTAAACATCCCTCTTCTGCCTTTCAGGCCGAATATAGCCAAAAGAAACGATAAATTATAAAATAGATTAAAAAATGAAATAATTTTTTTTTGTGCTAAATCAAGCAAAATTTTCTCATATCGAAAATATCAAATACAAAAAAATAAAAATTACAGTGGCAGATCTGCTGCTTCTTTTTTCTTTTTGCATTCCTACTAAATGTGCGTCAAAAAAGCACTAAACATTATTTTAACCGACAAGAAGAAAAGCAAACAAAAACGATTTCTGAAGAAAACTTCATTGAGGCCGATTATTCCTTGTACACCAGTTTTCAGATTAGAAGATAAATAAACAAGTCACAATTTGTGGCACATGTCATAGAAAATCCAACTTTGTGCCGCAGTTGGGGGAATAAGGTGAGTTAGTGCTTATGTAGTAGTTAAAATCTGGCTAAAATCTGGTAGTAACTAATTTTTTTTATATTGAACAAAAAATGACAAAATAATAAAAGCTCTACTTTTTATGAATGCACATTTATTATTGCAGATTTGCAAATAAAAAACCCAACTCGCTCCATTTTTCCACTAAAAAAACCGAAATCACTACATTCTCCCACAAAAAAACCCAAATCACTCTAATAGATGATAAACAAATTACTTTAATCCATAAATTCTATCACTGAGAAGCATAACTTATCCTGCAAAAAACAAGCCCTCCCACTGCTAGATAGGAAAAAAAAAAAAAGTGCGGCCGTTATGATATTGATATTCTAATACTAGAATTTTCAGTCCTATATATTAATACATCCAGCATCATCATATGCAGATACAAAATTTTATCTTTTATTTTTTTTTAAGGTAAACCAAAATTTTGCTTAAAGAAAAGCTTTGCACTCCTATGGTGTCTCTCTCACTAGTACACTGCATGCTGCCCTGGCTTCTGCTGGGATTATGTGGCTTTGGATTGCTAAACGTGTGACCTTTCCTGTCCTGTAAAACATATATGAGGTCCGCCAGAGTTCACCTTCTTCTTCCTGGTGTATTTAAGTAATTGTTAAATCCCGCGCATAGTCCAAATCCGTTGTATCGTTCGGCGGCCAACCCCCGATTTGTCGTGTGAAAGACGGCGCAATTGCGACACAAAACGATCGCATGTGACACAATCCTCGGCGCGATCCCTGAAAAATCGGAAAACCCGATGTGGCCACGGGACCCTTAGTAAAATAAGCCCCAAAAACTCTGTAAGGCTGCTTCCAATTGGCCCAAAGCAGGGAAATATTCCTTCCGGACCTCCGTGCGTCCTGTAGCTATTGACTAATGATCCGGGTCCTGTTGCTGACTTCACTACTGCCCCCTGTTGGTACAACCCTGTTTCCAGATGCCATTGCTGGACCAGATAGTGTAGAGTTGGTGAATCGTTCATAATCAAGAACATAGTAATGAGGGATCCATGGGGTGAGAATAGTTTTTTTCTATCTTTATGAGGGGAACGGAGGACTCTTAGATATTATTTGTCACTACTGGAAGTCCCCTTTAGATATAAGGACTTTATAAGCATTAAACACATAGGCAGAACATAGCTATGGTTTATGTTAGAAGTATCCGGAACCTCTGGATTGTCATTGTCCTATATCATAGTAGAGGCTTGGAGCCTTTCGACAGACATGGGAACAACCCATAATCGCTATTATTTTCAGAATGCAAACCACCATGGGCGCTGCAAGGTCATGTATATGGGTGTTATATACAACAAGTGAGCCCGCGGTGCTGACGTTCTATCCATTCAGCCTGTGTCCATGCAGGAATGCATACATGCAGAAGATAGAAGAAGGGACATTTATACCGGCAGATGTTTCCATCTCCACCATTTCACGTCTCCTAGAAACTAATCTTTTCCGAGCACAAGCCGATTCTTAGAAAAACAAACATTCGGCAAATAGATGGCATGAAATCCCTGACATCAGCATTAAATAACTGTAACTGAATGAAGTGTTCTTTTTGACGAAACCTGAGCACTTGTTATGTTAGGGACGGGGGATAATGTATTAGATAAATTGTGCATTGGCGGCCGATGGCTTAAATAACATCTTTTTCCAGCGCAGAGATATGGAAGTATACCGGCTATCTGATTCCAGGTATCGTGCTGCTATAATTAACCATATAACCAACACCATAGGAGCTTAAAAGAGGATTAATTTGACTAATTGGAAAGGACAAATGAAAGAGGAGGTAACCAGGTATTTTAAAGGGAGACTGACCATACAAAACTGCAAACAGTATAGATCATATCATTATGTGTGTTGTTAGCAGCAGCAGGACTAGGAAAAATGCATTTATATTCCAGGATTGTAGCTGGAGCTCTCTGGTGCACTGGTGTGTGAGATCTCTTCACTGAGCACAGCACAGCCCCCTCCTTTAGTTGCTGTTGTAGTATTCAAACAGCAAGGGGGAGGTGCCGTGCAGAAGTACATTAAAAAGATCTCACACACCAGTGACCAAGTCCAGCTACAATCCTGGAATATAAATGCATTTTCACTGTCCTTCAGCTACTAAAAACATACAAAAAGCTAACACAGACCACCAAGGCCGCTTCCAAACACTGTCTGTGGCTTTTTGTTTTATTTGGGACCACCGGCACCACTCCTGATATGGGCAGAGGGGGTGGAGTATAACATTGTAGCTTCTCAGATGAATGGGAAGGATGGCTCAAATCTGCCTGCAAGTAAGGGTTTCCTACAGGGGGGGTTAGCAGGTTAGGCATCCCTATGATCCTCCATTACCCTAATAAGATATTTACACCAATAGTCTTCATGTAAAACAACGGTCCCAGTATGTTGATATGAAGATTTTACACACAGTAAAAGATTTTTGATTGTATGAATCGCTGATATTCATGGTGTTATCCTTACTATCTATAAGGCCAGAGACTCAAACTAAGAAACGGCATAACAAAGGTATGAGAAAAGATGGTCCACAATTGAGAGGACAAACATTTACCCAAAAGAGACACAGCAGGAGCGGTAACAGGTACTCTTTAACCCCTTACTGGCATGTGACATACTATTACCCCAGGTTGTTGGTAAGCCGGTGTATAGAGAGCTCTTTAGCATAGCCCTCTACCTACCGAAAAGGGGTTGTGGCAATTAACCAGTCATAGTCGACCGATATTGGCACTGATTGTCACTGCGTATGGCATAAAAGAATTACTGTATACATAGCTCTGTGAACATAAGGGGGGGGGGGGGGCATTTATCAGGGCTTGTATTCCGGTCCAGTCTAGCATATGTACCCTGAAATAATAACATATGGTTGTGACCCACCAGGAATTGTGATTATTTCCACCTTTCCACGCAATCCACCCCAAGGGGGAGTGCACCCTGTGGCAGAGTGGGCTGGAGTTGAGCCTCCCTGACCCATGCCTGTGCACTAGCCAGGGGTGGATCAGCCATGAGGCGAGTTGGGCCTCTTGCCTCAGGCAGCACCACCTGCAGCAAAATGGGGGCAGCATCAGGGGTGCAGTCACCAACTACAAAGCAGGATCAGAATTTTAAAATTACTTTCTCTTCACATCTGATGTCAGCATGGGTGTGATACACTGCATAGAGAATCCACTTACTTAAAAAAAAAATAACTTGATATATTACTATTGGATGGGGCGGAAGTGGGGACATTCTATAACTCGCTTCAGGGAGTAGCGCGTTTAGATTCACTCATGGCACTAGTTATAGGCTGCACCCTTTAACCATGTGCGGGTGTATGATAAATCTCCCCCCCCCAATGACAAAGAATCAAGAGGAGGTGTTGTTTGGACCACACCCTGGACCACGCCGTAGAATCACGCCATAGGAAAATGGCACTACTGTGTTATTGTGTCATTTTTTTTCCAGCTTCACAGAATACTACAATGTGCCACTAAGAAGGACAGAGGTCAAACCTTCATATGGCTCTGTAAATGGGGGGAAAAAAAACACGGGTTTTGGAATGTGGGAAGTGAAAAATGGAAAAGCAAAAATAATATTTGTTTATCTTAAATGGTATAATAGTAAGTTTCATGCTCATGCATTTTGTATTTATAAGTTGGAACTAAAAATCACCTGCATGGCATTCAATAAAAATGTTGTCTATATTAGGTACCACTATCAGGGTCGCCTCCAGATTTCAGTAGGCCCCTGGGCGACAGAGCCTCAGTAGGCCCCTTTACAGTCAACTCACGTGACGGCAGAAAAAATTTAGAAACTAAAACAGTCTCCTGCTGCCTAAAATATTCCCTTGTTTATCATCCCAAACAGCCCCCCCATGGTTATTTTATATACATTCCCCTTATGGTTATTTTATATAAAGCCCCCCTCACCTCCATGGATTGCTTAAGTACAGACTTATGTGAGCCTCCCCCCCCAGCAGCTCTGGGCACAGGCACTTGCCCGGGTATGCCCAGTGCTGGCGTCGGCCCTGACCATTATGGGCATGGACTCTTACTGCAAATAATTGATAGATTTTCCACTAAACTGGGATTTATGATAAATGTAAAAAAAAAGAAACAAAATATATAGTCAGCGGGAAAATATTTGTTCTAAAATGGGAATACTAAGTAAACAGGTATGGGTGTTCAGTATGGGTACTAAGTAAACAGGTATGGGTGTTCAGTATGGGTACTAAGTAAACAGAAAATCTAAAAATGTTAATCACCCCATTTCCAATGATCACATATAAAATAAATCAGGCACAACTGCATTTGACATGACTAGTACTGAAAAGGTTGTGCTCCCCACAACTAATGCAATGTTCCCAGCAGTGCCCCCCATGAAATGCCCTGAGCAGTGTTCCGCCATTATGAAAATGCCTCCAGCAGTGCCCCCAATGAAATTCCCCTAGCAGTACTACCCCCCTAATGAAATGCCCCCAACAGTGCTCCACCCATATAATACCCCCCAACAAATGCCCCCCCCCCTCCAATAAAATGTCCACAGCGGAGGCCCCATAAATATAATGAAGACCTCTTCAACCTGTGGCTCCGACTTCATCTATCCTGAGGTTCCGGGCAGTGCGGGCACAGGCACCCGCTATGACTGATACTCCAATTCCTTGAGTTATTATAAAAATGTTGTAATAGCTCACTGTTTTTGCTGAGCTTTCATTACACTGGGGAGACTGCGTCCCTTGTGTCAGTGATGCTTTAGTGTTTGGAGCCTCACAATCATTGTCACGACCTTTTGTTAGGACAAAATATTAGAAAAATGTGATGAAAAGTATTTAAGCCATGTGGTTAGAAATACCGTCTAGCTTTGGTATAGAGGCTGGAATGATGCTCTCTGGTCTCCTATTATGTTAATCTGAAGAAATTAATAATCTGTATGGGATTATCTATCTATCCATTCCTCTTTCATAGTGCGGATTACGTTGGTCTCTGTGTGGCTCATTAGGCTTTGTTCATTGACTTGTCCTCCTTTTAAACAAAGAAAGTAATTGAATTATTTCATTACTGACGGGAACGTGGCCGGTGATGTCACATCTGCTGTAACTGACATGAAGTCAGCGGCCGTTTGCTCTTTTTGTCTTCCTTATGCTTCCTTTATAACGCTTTCTAGACGAGGGATTAAGAAACGATCGATATAATTGCACTTCTGTTCGCTAACTATTAGGAACATGGTTTTTTTTGGAACCTAAAAAAAGTGACCTTTATCAGAACCGTATCTTCTCCAACCGTGTCCTTTTATCCAATGTTATTAAAAATTATGTACGAGACTGTAAAAATAGGAAAATAGAACAAAATTTACAAAATTGGAACACACAGGGGCACATTTACTAAGGGGTTTGTGCCAGTTTTCTGTCAGATTTTGCACGTTCTTTTTGGTGGAAACCGCTAACATAGGTATTTAAGAAGTGTCTGCACCACATTTGTGTTGCACGCGACCCTTCTGTGGAACAGCTGCACTAAGCACCATGCAACACAAATTAGGGGTTGTTCCGGTGCTCAGTCGGACCATGTGCCAGATTTATCCTGCAAAGTCCAACAGATTTGAGTTGTATCGGTCCCTTGTTAAAGGTGCATCAAAAAAAGTGGTGCACTCTGTCAGGGCAGTGCATGGGGCGCCAGATTCATGAAGAACGTGTGCCAAAATTCCTAAATATGGTGTCCTATGCACACTACACAGGCAAACTGCATTTAGTGAAGTTTGCACTGTTATTAGTAAAGGTTTCCCAGCCATTTCGGGATTGATTCACTCAAGCTAGGGGCCATACGTCCTGACACAAATATACATTTTAGTTGAAAATGTTCATTTTGATCTACTTTGGACTATAGCGAATGGCCAACTTTAGCCTTAAATGAGTTGAATCTCTTCCTACGGGACAGGTTCCTCAGTAGGTTGACTATGGAGGTGTCTCACCTCACCTCCATTGACACTTCCCCCCGCCCTTTGCCTGGTATAATCTCACATAGTGAAATGGGAAGAAGTGTAACAGTCCGTGAAGTGCACAGTGTGAGACTACGGGAAGCATGGGCTCTGGCAATGTCCCATCCCCCAAAGTCCTAAAGATTTTTTAGCATAATTTAAAAAGTTGATTGTAGAAGGCCATGGATTACAAATATAAGAAGATTACAACAGTCATGGTGTCTGGATCTCTGAGTAAGTGTCCCTGGTTTATCCATGCTTGATTTTTCCTTTTCACCTTAGCTTTATGGGCTGTTATACTGGAGAAAAAAGTCTATTAAACCAGGCCACCATCAAAGAAGGATGAAAAGGCAGTTTTCTGACCTTTTTCTGACAACTTTTTTGACATGTCTTGGTTATGGTTTGTGCAGTGTTGGATGCAGTAGCTGAAAACTTATTCCTGACAAAGGAAAGATCCTATCAATGGAGGCCATGACCATGCCACGACTCATAAGTAACTTCTCAGTTTATCTCATGGTGTTGGCAGCCGAGACCAATGTTGAATGACCAATGATCTACATGAGCTAAATTGAGGAGCAAATTCAGAAGGCCGGAAGACCCCAATAGATGTAGATTACACACTGCCTGTAACATGGTAAAGACTTTATATTTTATAAATCTTTCACAACTTGTGTTTCTCATTACAAAGGTATAGGGAGATTTTATCTTTAGGCGTTTATGATGTCTTTCATTCTCTGTATGCCATCATTAAGGCGACTTTCACAAAATAATAAGCTTATGAGTAGTGATAGTCTGTGCTCAGATGTAATGCCCTTGTGGCTCTGACAATAGGAAATAAAATGCCTTTTTTCTCTGGTTAGATAAGCTTTATTGTTTCTAAGCTTTTGAGCTGTTGTTGAATCATTGTCCCGAGAGGCCGACAGAGCTGGATCAGAGGAGCCAAAATGACTCTTTATTATTTCCTAACAGGGCAAGCAGGAGTGTTTTATGCCGAGGAAACATCTCCATCTTTGATATTTTTTATTCGGTCGTACCTGTATTAATATTTCTTCTTGCTCTAAAGTTGCAGAAAGGTGTAAAACCTTTTATTGAAGAGAACTTGTCATCAGTATTTTACATGTCAGGCTTCGTCACATTACACAGGATACCACCACTTCTTTTTTGTAGAAATTGAAGTTGGGAAATGTACTTGTCTACATGGCAGCCATGGAGCTGTAGTCATGTGGATGCTTTAAGAAGCAGGTCAGAGTAATCATGCCCATGCATCGCTCTTTCCTCACCTGTGCTTAGATCTTGTACGTTTAGGCCCCATGTACACACACTGATGACGAAAAAAAAAAAAAATCCGAGCTGCAAACTCCGGAATAGGACCCGTCCTCGGTTTTTGTGTATCTGACAGTCTGTCGCATGTATGATCCGGTCGAAATACATTGCAGCGTGTACTATCCCTTGAAACAATGGTTAGCACATTTCTAAAAATAATGGCCATGTGCAGGAGGCCTTGTTACAGGACGTTTGTGTGTTACAAGCCTGTTTGAAGCCCAATTTGGCTGGGTGGACATCGGGGCACCATGCCGCACCGTACCGCACACAATAAAAGCAGGGCCGGCGTCAGCACCCGGCATACCCGGGCAAGTGCCGGGGCCCGTAGCTTCCAGTGGGGCCCACGGCACTCTTCTCACGGTCGCTTCTCAATTGGGCTGCTCAGCAGATGCCATTGCAGAGCGAGGGGGTTGCTGACTCTGGCACTGAGTGACAGGGGGGGGGGGAGCGGTGCCGCCGGATTAAGGCGCTCACAGGAAGCAAAGTTATACCTCTGTGAAACGGCCGCGACAAGAGCTACTCACTGCAGGGAAAGATTCCATTCACCAGCAAACTCACATCGGTGGGGTGAGATCAGTGTATTGCCTGAGCTGCGTGCAGGCAGTGTTGTTAAAGATGCAACAAGGAAATCAGCTGTACTGCTCTACTGCACAGTGCGGGATCAAAGCACTACAGAAACCAGCATCATTTACAAGCAGCTATGCTTGCCCTAACGCTAACATTTGCCTGTTCTGCAGAAGTGTCAGTGTAGTAGATCTCCCGGCCAAGACAGTGGGAGATCAGAGGTTAAATCTGAGACAAACATGATAACAGGGAGTGCGAAGGATAGGGCCAACATGCCCCGTGTCAGCCAACTTTGCCACCGGCTGTGCCCCCTTCATGCCACTCTGCGAAGCAGGAAATAATTACAATTGCTGGCGGTTACTGGGCACACTGGTCATGCTCTTGAGACAGCAGCCTTTATGCATGATTACTGTGGGGACTATGACACCGCTTTTTGAAACACCGCCATGACTCCAGTGCCCTTATATCCATATAGACCAGAAGCAACTCTTCAGTGGGTGTTTATGTGGTGTTTTCAGGTGGGGCTTAAAGGGGTTTGTACCAACTTTGATTGTTATAGCGTATGAGCTCTGATAGATGGGGGGGGGGGGGCTGCTGGTCTCGGGAACAAGAGTTCTGTTCCCACTAATTGAATGTATGCGTCCCGCAGCTCCAGTCAATGCTACAGGTGTCCTGGAAATTGGTGAGCACAGTGCACGGCTATCTCCAGCACTCACTGTCTATGATGGTACTGGAGACAGCTGAGTGCTACGACTGGCAATTTTTGGAATTCCCGTAGTATTGAATGGAGTGGAGGGACGCATGCTCACCTTATTTATCATTTTAGTAGATTGGGGGCCGTCCTCATGGTTAGCAGGTTCCCAACAGTCAAACCGCCAACAATCAGATTGTTATTACCAATCCTGTGGATATCCCCTTTAAGTATTCTGCTTTAAGTCAATGAAATGTCTGCTAGGACATACAAGGTTAGCAGTCAAGAGGGAAAATGTTTGGTGTAAAAAAGCCATCCCAATGACCAGAATTTTGGGAGATACCCTAAGAATAGGAAAATAGGAATGAACAAACAGAGAATCATGGGACAATCTGAACTAGGAATTGAGTACTGTAGGTCACCCTGTTGGCTAAGAAAGGGAGGATATCACCTACAGTTATGTGTGTGAGCTGGGATGACTTGTGTACAGTATTATTACTCATTGTATTAGTATGCTGATACAAGGCATAAAATACATTTTTTTGATACTCACATCATTATCCGGGTGTTTTTGGCGACAGCATAAATGTATTTTCTGTGCATATTTTTGGTCTGCTCAAAGAAGTTTCACTATGTATATAATCAAAATAAAATAACAATCATCTATTGTTGGTTTTATTTCAATCAGATCTTTATTTTTACGATATGAATAGAACATACTTTAACGTTTTATTTTAATTATTTTAGTTTCTCTTTCTTTCAAAAAGAACCAAAACTGACCTCACCGTACAAGAAAAAAAAAAAAAATGCAACTTTGAGATGTGATTTGGTGTTTTGCATATTGACTCCCCGGAGCGGACGTTGCTATAACAGTTTATGATCCTCTCTACGTTACTTATTAACCATGGTGGCTTATGATTAACGTGTACAGTTTATCTGTAGTTACAATGGCGAGTGACAGCTATAATTTATTAGTTGCCTTTGGATTAAACTGCTTCTCCTTCTGCAGTGATTAATCTATGAGCTCGAATGTAAATATATTTTCAAAGAACTGAGGTTTTTTTTTTTTTGGTTTGTTTTTTTGCATGAACCCATTGCCATAAAAAGGAGCCCTAAAACTGCACAGATGTGAGTCTGCTCGTAGCGTCTCTGCTACCCTATCAGCTTTTGTTTAGCGAACACCCTGATTAACCCCCACTTTTCATGGATCACTGAGTCACAGATAGATCAAGTTTAAACTAGCACATATTAGTAGGTTTGTTACTATGAGAGGAACAGTTGGCCATTCTTTATCCCTTTGCCGCTTCTCTACAGTGCTGAAAGCTGAAGAGAAAGTAATAGAATATGAATTGGCGACTCACAATGGGATTTAAATATTATACTCCAGTTAGCGCTCAATCGAACATAATGGTCTTAGAAAGTGCAGACAATATAACGTCGATATACTCCGCGCTCTTACAAAGTAGATTGGGTAACAGCTATGTACAATTTATTTTACAGACCCGAGATGACTGAATTGAGGCGTTTGTCGGCAGATTAGAAAGAGGATTGGATTGTAGGACTTGTGTTTCATAAAAACATAAAGTGCTTTCAAGTTAATACGTTTTTAGATGGCGACACAAACTCGACCTTAACTTCATTAGAATATTTCTTTTATTCAATTGTATTTCGGGTTTCAGTGGATATTTATTGAACATTTTTATATAACCCTCAGGAGGAAAACACTGACATTTATATTATACAATATAGGGGCAATCGGGATTTACAAAAAAAAAATTTATGTTTTTGTTATTGGACATTTATATGATATTTTTGACAATTTTGTATGTTACTCATTTGTATCACAGCAAGAATAAAAATGAAAACAGGAGTCTAATAACACTTTGGGTGGCATTTATTATTTTGGGCGCAAGGTTTTTTGGCACCCAAATTTAGCATTGTTTTGCACTGTGATTTTATATTATGGCCTTAATGTATTTGGCTCACTGGAAGAAGAACAAATTAGCGTCGAAATGTCAGACCACATTTAGGCTTTTTATTGGTCTAATTATGCACCTCAAAAGTGTGGGGGAAACTAGAAGTGCAGGAAAAGTGGCGACCAAACTGAGCGCCAAAAACGCCGTGAGCGTTGAAAAAAATATATAAATTGTGGCGCTGACATATAAAAATAAATATGGCTCACATGGTGCAAAAAAAAAAGAGCCAAAAAAGGGTCGCAAGGCCAGTGGTCACTGGATACATTTTTGTTTGCCAGTATTCTACACGTAGAGTACAGTTGAATTTGTATGTAAGTCGGAACTGTATATTTTATCATTGTAATCCCAGCCAGAACTTTTTTGGTCTCTGCGACAATTGGATTTAAAAAATGTTGGGTTGTCATAAGAATCAATATTAACACTAAAGCTTCATTACAGATACATTTGATAACTGTTACAGCTGTTTATTGTAGCCTAGGACTAAAGTACAATAAATTACCAATATCCAGAGGTCCGTTTGTAACTAGGGGTCTTTTGTAAGTCGAGTGTTCTTAAGTAGGGGACTGCCTGTACTTGTTCTTAGTGGCATATTCCTTTTGGATGTCGCCTCTTCCGAAAGGGATCCGTCGGTGGTAAGGGTAAGGGTTCAGCTGGTCTGAACTGATAATAGAGGCAATACATGTCAGCCATGCTTGTCTCTATGGGAAGCTACTCTATGGGCTGTTAGACAAATTATCTGGCAACTCTAAAGAGAGACCTGGAAGAACTCCCCGTAGTAATACATCACCTCCGTGTGCTCGGTCTGTGAGGTTCATCATGGCGTGTGATTTATCATTTAGAGGTAGTGTGGTTGATCCCACTTTTGATCCCTTGACATGTCATCCAAAAATTTAATCTTATGCTTTTTAGTGAATTAGATTCATAGTTCATGTATAGTTTGCACCTTATCTATCTTTTCAAATAAGGGCAGAGGCCCACATCCGTGATCTGATCGGACCAGCGTACCGGTGCAATAAATGCAAATCTTTTTACTGGAAAGATGCAGATGTCCAATATTTTAATAGACTATGCATCTATTCCATCAAAAAGTAGAACAAGTCCTAGTCACACACGTTTTCACAGACCCATTCTCCAATAGAAGTCGATGGGTCCTTTATGCTTGCTGACCATTTTAAACGAATGGTTTCTTGTATAAACTATTGAATGACTGAAAATAAAAAATCACACTATTTTTTTTACGGATCTGTTAGAAAAATGAATGACAGATGGATGCCACTTGTTAAAAGCGGACAGGTGGATTGGAAAAGAATCTGATGCAAATTGTTAATGCACCTTTTCAGTTGCTTATGTAGCACTGGTAATTCTAGTCCTGATACTGACAAATAACCACACATCCCTGCCTTGGAGACACCTAGTGGATACATGCCACCATAGCGTGTCTAATCTATTCCTTTACTATGAATGGCTGTGAAATGGCTAAGGCCTAACTTGAGGGGGTGCAGAGGGTATGGCCGCAACAGGGCCAAGAGGCCTAGGGGGCCCATAAGGTGTCACTTACCCATATGAGAAGACTTTACCATAAACTATACATTATAGTCAAGGGCCTGGCACAGACTTTGCACTGTGGCCCATCAGCTTCAAGTTATGCGACCCGCTAGGAAAGGTATATGTCCACTCTTCACCCCCTTGTTTATTACAGTTTTAGTGCTTGAGTAGGCCAAAATCTTCAGACTCCCTTATACAAGAAAGGTCGAAAAGTCTCTTATCTAAGAGGAATGACTTCACCCTGCAAGAATTTTCAGATTCTTGCTTTTAATCTGTTTAGTCTGTTACGTTATATTTTGTTATGTTTTAGGCTACATGTGGCCAAAATCATGTGCCAAAAATGGTTTCTTGGATCCTCATAAACTATAGTCTATGAATGATCAGGAAGGAACGGTTCTGACATGCTTTACTCTCTAACGGATCAGATGCATTGCTGGTTAAAATAACGGCACCGATCCATTAAAAAGTTATTGCCGCCGTGTGCGGAGTGTTCAAAAACAAAAATGGATGTCACATGTTCTATTTCAGCCACTGTGTATTGTTCATCTGCCCTTAACCTGTTCATAAGATAAACCTCTTATAATTTTACATCCACCTTATACTGACCCCTCCTCTGAGAAGACCTTCCCTAAAAATACCTCTAGGGGTTTTTTAATTTTTTTTTTTACAATATTTTGTTTTTGCAGGCCTTTTTCATTTCTTTTCAGCGAACATTTTTGCCAATGTGTTGAAAGTAAAACAGTTACTGTTATAAATCTCTTTTATAATCTGTTATAAAGCAAAAATTAGAGAGGAAACCTCCCTTCACTCACAGATATAAACTTACAAGCCTAAATGGACCTTATTATTTATATTTATGCCATCAGTTATAATGGAGGGAACTCACGTGTAGTTCCCCAATGTATTAACATGTAACCTAAGCATTCCCCTGATCATTTGTCATGGACTAAAACATTCTGTCACCTAAATCCTCCATCAGTGCCATTACCATTCATCTGAACCAGAGAGCAGCCCCCGAATTTGCAATTAAGATTTTGTTTCATTACTGCCAGATACAAGAATAAACACTTACATAGAAAATAACTTACCCAAATGGCCTACGTCCTAGGGCCGTACATTGGAACATGCTAAACATAAAAAAAAAATCAATGACCGTATCTCGGTTTTTAATCTGAGTCCAGGTGGCGGCAGATCCGAGCGCCACTGTCAATCCCATGGACTGTTTATGCTAATATCACTAATTCCTTTACATCTCATCTCCAGGGACTTTGCCAGGACTATAATTTTCCTGTGTTGCTACGAAACTTGTAAATGGGCCGGTAGGCGGTTTTATTTATTATGCAGCGCTATGCATTTAAATTGCGAGAGCCAGAATCTTGGGAGGTGAGGGGTTAATATGTGCGCCCCCCCCCCCCCCACCCCTATAGAAAATGCTGTAATGATGACTTTTTATATAGGATTAGAACCTTCCCAGAGCCGGCGTGGAAACATTATATGCTTCCATTGCGTTAGCCTAATGAACACGATCTCATCTGGAGTTTCAATTTACGCTATTACTCAGACACTGTAGGTAATAATTTACTGTTTAGAAAGATTTACCAGCGTGATATTTGTTTAATGAAATTTATAAACAGAACGCCGCAATTATACCAAGAGACGGAATTAGGCGAGAAGTTCCCGATTCAGGATTATTGAATTTTTACTTTCCGTATTGATACACGCGTTATAATTATAATCATTAAGGAAAAAGAAAAATATGTCTGAAAAATCCATCCCGGCCCCGACCCCCACCCTTAAATTCCAACTCTCCAGTAAAATACCTGATATTAATTATCATCCCTCTCTAGGGTCCTAAATTAACATCACAGCCACTGTTTGGGTTTGATGCTAATTTTATTGAAGTTATTTTGCAAAGCGAAATATATTAAAATTAATAGGGCAAATGACAGTGGGTTGTTAAAATTAATTACGTTGCCATTTTCTTTTCTTTTGGTTTACAAGGCTCGGTAGTAGTAGCGAATTTCCTGTGCACCTGCTCCTGCTGTGGCCTAAGTGATATAGCGTCTACAAATCCTGAAAATTGTAGTATCAAATCTCCTCACCAACTGTGCAGCAGCACTATCATCAAATCCCTGCTGAGAGGCGTTTCCCATCAAATCCCTCTGGATATTTGCTTTCCCGGTCCCTCTGTTGCAGATTTGAACTTTGACCCAAGCCCTTTTCTTTACATCAGGCAATAGGTGCAGCAGAAGTGGCTCATCCCGGAGAAGTTGCAAAGTATCCTTACACCCATAGCCTCATTAGTAGGTCAGCTATTCACTTGCCTCGAGCTACTTGGGGATCAAATTTTAGCTTTTTTGTCTCTACATCAGTTACATTTATTGAGATGTAATAAAATAAAACAACACTAGTGCTTCTTTACTTCAAAGGGTTTCAGGAGCAATATCAGAAAGTCATAGATGTTACTTAGACTTGAATAATATTCTGCGCAGGAACTTTGATCACTTTCTGGCTTTTAGGAGATTTGTCTCAAAATGTTAAATAGTGTAAAAAAAAACCTGTTAAGAGACTCCATATATCGCCACCATAATAACTAAAGCTATATATTGGGCCAGGTATACAGATACATTTTTTTGTACTGTACTTAAAAAAGTCATGTTAAAATTTATTTTTCAATGAAAAAAGAAAGAAAAATGTTGAAATTGATGGAGTAAAACACCATCAGATACTGCAGACCAAGACACTGCTGGAAAAATCATCATAATAAAAACAAATGTATGGGACACCTATACATTATGATAGTTACACTGATGGGTGTGTCCGGCCTGAACAGGCAGAGGCTATTGGCAAGGTGCAAGCATGGGGGAGGACCTACCCACGACGATCTACTCGTTCTCCTGACCCAACCCCCTACATGTGGGGCGTACCACCAGGAATTGTGCCTATATCAGGGCTAGTACTCCAGGTTGGACACTGATAAATCTGGAGCAGCATGAGACTGTCTAAAGGCTTCATCTCATTCCATTATTCACATCGCACACATTACTCCACATTCATTATCTGAATCTAGACAAACCACACACATTTTTTTTAGCGCCAGCCTGATGCGAGACGTAATTATACTGCTTGGGCAGCAGAGACTTGCAGAGCTGCACAGTACTATTATGTCATGCTAATGGCACCAGCTCACAACTGCGTCGGTGCCAGAAGCCTAAGGTGTCAGCTTTATATTACAGCTGACACTCTGCTGTAACACCCACAATTAGAGGGGGTGTCCCCCTTTCCAATCATGGCCATGGCTAGAAGCTGAAAGCCAAACCTGAACTGAGATTACATGTCCGCTCATCTCAGATTACAGTTGGTGAAATGGAAAGTGTAAAATCCAAAAAAATGAAAATTACCATATTTTTTTTTTAGAGATTATGCTTTTATTAATAAGCTACCAAAAAAGCTTAGCCCATGGAAATTTACCACATTCTAAAAATAAACTGTTAAGAATTTTGATTATTATACATAAACCTATAAGAATTCTTATTTAAATTCTTCAAATCATATACTGTATGTACTCGAGTATAAGCCAACAAAGCACCTAATTTTACCACAAAAAACTGGGAAAACCTACTGACTCAAGTATAAGCCTAGGGTGGTAAATGCCTAGGGTGGTCACAATCTTCAGCCAGTATATAACTACTCAGCCCCCTGCACACCAGACCATGCCCTCCAGTATATAGTCGGCCAGCTACCTGCCCACCAGTGAATAGCTAGCCAGCCCATGCCCCCCAGTATATAGTCTGTTTGCACCCTGCCCCTCAGTATATAGCCCGCCGGCCCCGTGCCTCTAGTATATAGCCAGCCACCTGCCCCCAGAAAAAATGTAAGCAGAGATATAAATATTATCATATTATCTTTAGACCGATCGATGGTGTAAGTGGAATAGATAGGTACTAACTAGAGATGAGCGAGCCCGGACGAGTATTTCACCTGCTCGAGAACTGTTTTCACTGTTTTCACTTAAGGAAACACAGTGAAGAACAGTGAAGAACACAGTGAACAGAGGATCATTTAAGGATCATTAAGGATTATTTAAGTGAAGAACACAGTGAACTCAGTGAAGAACACATTGCAGATGTTTCCTTACATCTGGTAACTTATCAGAAGACATTAGTGCTGAAAGGTGTTCTTCACAATAGTATGTGAAGAACAATATGTGTGAAGAACGGTGCAATAAATGCAAATCTTTTTACTGGAAAGATGCAGATGTCCAATATTTTAATAGACTATGCATCTATTCCATCAAAAAGTAGAACAAGTCCTAGTCACACACGTTTTCACAGACCCATTCTCCAATAGAAGTCGATGGGTCCTTTATGTTTGCTGACCATTTTAAACAAATGGTTTCTTGTATAAACTATTGAATGACTGAAAAAAAAATCACATTATTTTTTTTACGGATCTGTTAGAAAAATGAATTTCTTTTCCAATCCACTTGTTAAAAGCGGACAGGTGGATTGGAAAAGAATCTGATGCAAATTGTTAATGCCCCTTTTCAGTTGTTTATGTAGCACCGGTAATTCTAGTCCTGATACAGGCGGTCCCCTACTTAAGAACACCTGACTTACATACGACCCCTAGTTACAAACGGACCTCTGGATTTTGGTAATTTGCTGTACTTTAGTCCTCGGCTACAATAAACATCTATAACAGTTATCAAAGGTGTCTGTAATTAAGATTGATTGTTTATCCTGGTTCTTATGACAACCCAAAATTTTTAAAATCCAATTGTCACAGAGACCAAAAAAAGTTTGACTGGGGTTACAATAATAAAGTATACAGTTCCGACTTACATACAAACTCAACTTAAGAACAAACCTACAGACCCAATTTTTTACGTAACCCGGGGACTGCCTGTACTGACAAATAACCACACATCCCTGCCTTGGAGACACCTAGTGGATACATGCCACCATAGCGTGTCTAATCTATTCCTTTACTATGAATGTCTGTGAAATGGCTAAGACCTAACTTGAGGGGGTGCAGCGGGTACAGCTGCAACAGGGCCAAGAGGCTTAGGGGGCCCATAAGGTGTCACTTACCCATATGAGAAGACTTTACCATAAACCATACATTATAGTCAAGGGCCTGGTCCCACCAGGAAAGGTATATGTCCACTCTTCACCCCCTTGTTTATTACAGTTTTAGTGCTTGAGTAGGCCAAAATCTTCAGACTCCCTTATACAAGAAAGGTCGAAAAGTCTCTTATCTAAGAGGAATGACTTCACCCTGCAAGAATTCAGATTCTTGCTTTTAGTCTGTTTAGTCTGCTACGTTATATTTTGTTATGTTTTAGGCTACATGTGGCCAAAATCAAGTGCCAAAAATGGTTTCTTGGATCCTCATAAACTATAGTCTATGAATTATCAGGAAGGAACGGTTCTGACATGCTTTACTCTCTAACGGATCAGAATATACATTTTAGTTGAAAATTTTTCATTTTGATGTACTTTGGGACGATAGCGCGAATTGCCAACTTTAGCCTATGAGTTGATCTCTCTCCTACGGGAACAGGTTCGCTCACTAGGTTGACTATGGAGTGTGTCTCACCCTCACCTCCATGAACTTCCCCCGCCTTTGCCTGGAGTATAACCACATATGAATGAAGAGGAGAGAAGGTATGTACCAGTCCGTGGAGTGCACCAGTTAGACTAGCGGGAAGCAGGGCTCGTGAAATTGTCCCCCCCCAACCCTCCAAAAGTCCTAAAGATTTGTAGCATAATTAAAAAGTGATTGTAGTACAGGCCATGGATGACAAAATATAAGAAGAAATTACCACGTCATGGTTCTGGATTCTAGCTGTAGTAGTGTCCCTGGTTTACTCCATGCTTTATTTTTTCCTTTTCACCTTATTTATGGGGTTATACCTGGAGGGAGCAAAGCTATTTAAAACCAGGGGCCACATCAAAAGAAGGGATGAAAGGAAGTTTTCTGACCTTTTTCGAAACTTTTTTGACATGTCTGGTTTATGGTTTTTGCAGGGTTGGAGTGCAGTACGCTGAAACGTATCCTGACAAGGAAAGACCTATCAGGGAGGCAATCTGACCATGGCCACGCCTCATAGTAAACCTTTCAGTGTGGTATCTAACTCATGGTGGTGTGCAGCCGAGAACCAAGTGTGAATGACCAATGATGCTAAATGAGTGAAGGAGGAGCAAATCAGAGGCACGGAAACCCCAAAATAGATGTAATACACACTGCCTGTAACATGGTAAAGGACTTTATATTTTATAAATCTTTCGCAACTTGTGTGTTCTCAGACAAAGTAATAGGGGTGTAGATTTTATCTTAGGCGTTTATGGATGTCTTATCTCTGTATGCCATCATTAAGGCGACTTTCACAAAATAAGATACGCTATGATTAGTGATCGTCTGTGCTCGGCTCAGATGCCGCCCTTGGGTCTTGACAATAGGAACTAAAGATGCTTTTTTCCTCTGGTTAGATAAGCTTTATTGTTTCTAAGCTTTTGAGCTGTTGTTGATCATCTGATCCAGAGCGCAAGAGGCAGAGGTCAAGTCCGACGACGAGCTGAGATCAGAGGAGCCAAATGCTCTTTATTATTTCCTAACAGGCAAGCTGGAGTGTTTTATGCAGGCGAGGAAACATCTCCATCTTTGAATATTTTTATTCGGTCAGTCTACCTGTACTAATAATTGTCTTCTGCCTCTAACAGTTGCGAAAGAGGTGTTAAAACCTTTTCTGAAGAGAACTTTCACAGTATTTTACATGTCCAGGCTTCGTCAATTACCACAGGATACCACCACTTCTTTTTTGTAGAAATTGAAGTGGGACATTTTGTCTACATGGCAGCCAGGAGCTGTAGTAATGTGGATGTTTAAGAAGCAGGTCAGCAGTATATGCCAGCCATCAGCTCTTCACTCACGTTGGGCTTTGAGATCTTGTACGTCTGAGCCCCATGTACACCACACTGATGACGAAAAAAACAAAAAAAAAACACCGAGCTGCAAACTCCGGAATAGGACCGTCCTCGGTTTTGGTGTAGCTGACAGTCTGTCGACATGTGATGACCGGTTCGAAAATCAATACATTGCAGCGTTTATATCCCCTGGAACAATGTTTTAACATTTCTCAAAAAATGGGCCATGGGCAGGAGTGCCTTGTTACAGGACGTTGTGTGTTCAAGCCTGTTGTTGAAGCCATTTGGCTGGGTGGACATCGGGGGGGCACCATGCCGCACCGTACCGCACACAATACCAGGGCCGTGCGGTCAGCACCCTGCATACCCGCGAGGCAAGGCCGGGGCCCGTAGCTTCCAGTGGGGCCACCGGCACCTTCTCACGGTCGCTTCTAATTGGGCCTGCTCCAGATGCAGCCAAGGAGCAGAGGGGGTTGCTGAATCTGGCACCTGAGTGACAGGGGGGGGGGTGGGAGAGGTGGGGGAGCGGAGCCGATGGCCGGTGATTAGAGCCGTCACAGGAGCAAAGTTATACTACTGTGGGAAAACGGCCGCGACAAGAGCTACTCCACTGCGGGAAAGATTCCCATTCACCAGCAAACTCACATCGGTGTGGGTGAATTCTGGTGAGATGTAGGCTTAGGCCTGCGTGCAGGCCGTGTTTAAAAGATGCAACAAGGAAAATCAGTCTGTACTGCTCTACTGCACATGAGGGCATAAGCACTACATGAAACCAGCATCATATTACAAGCAGCTATGATGCCTACGACGCTAACATTTGCCTGTTCGCAGAACGTGTCAGTGTAGTCGATCTTCACCGGTCCAAGCAGTGGAGCTCAGAGGTTATTCTGAGACAAACAGATACCAGGGACTTGTGCGAAGGAGAGGGCCGTGTAACATGCCCCGTGTCCAGCCAACTTTGCCACCCGCTGCGCCCCCTTCATGCCACTGCTGCGAGCAGAATTCATGGTCATTGCTGGCGGTTATGGGCACAACGTGTCATGCTTTGAGACAGAAGCCTGTATGCATGATTACTGTGGGGCTATGACACAGCTGTTTTTAACTTTTGAAAACCCAGCATGACTCAGTTGTCCTTATACAATAGACCAGAAGGCACTTTCGTGGTTTGTTATGTGGGTTTTTGTATGTGGGTGTTTTCAGGTGGGGGACTTAAAGGGGGTTTGTACCACTTGTATGTTATCCACATCCAAAGTAGGCGTATGATGACTCGTGATAGATGGGGGGAGCTGGGGCGGCGGGGGTTGGCTGTAGGGGGCTGGGTCTCGGAACTAAGATTCTGTTCCCACTAATTGAATGATGCTCATCTGTAGCTCCAGGAGAAAATACACAGGTTGTCTGGAAATTGGTGAGCGCACAGTGCACGGCTAGCTCTCCAGCACCTCACGTCTATGATGGGTAGGACTGGGAAGACGTCGAGTGTACGACTGGCAATTCTTGGAATACCGTTAGTATTGAAGGAGATGTGGAGGGACGCAAATGCCCACTCTTATTTAATCATTTTAGCCTAGATTGGGTGGCCGTCCTCATGGTTATGGGGTTCCCAACATTCAAACCGCCAACAATCAGAATTGTTATCACCTCATTCCTGGGTTGAATCCCCTTTAAGTATTTCCTTTAAGTCAATGTGAAAGTTGACTAGGACAGCAAGGGTTGAGGAGTCAAGGGAAACTGTTTGGTTTGTAAAAAAGTTAAAAATAAAACCATTCACATGACGCAGAATTTCGGAGATTCCCTAAAATAGAAAAAAAGAGGACTGAAAAAGAGACATCATGGACAATCTGATAGGAATTGAGTACTGTAGGTCACCCTGTTGGCTAAGAAAGGGGAGGATATCCCACATTATTTGTGTAGCTGGGATGACTTGTGTACAGTATTATACTCATTGTATTAGTAGGCTATACAAGGCCATAAAATACATTTTTTTGATACTCACATCATTATCCGGGTGTTTTTGGCGACACCAAATGTATTTTCTGTGCATTTTTTGTCTGCTCAAAGAAAGTTTTTCACTATTATATATCAAAATCAAAAATAACAATCATCTATTGTTGTTTTATTCAATCAGATCTTTTTTTTTACAGATATGTAGAACATACTTTAACGTTTTTTATTTAATTATTTAGTTCTCGTTTCTTGCATCAAAAGAACCAAACTGCTCTCACCGTACAAGAAAAAACAAAAAAATGCAACTTTGAGAGTGATTTGGTGTTTTGCAATTGACTCCCCGACGGACGTTGCTATAACAGTTTAGGATCCTCTCTACGTTACTTATTAACCATGGTGGCGTATGATAACGTGTACGTTTATCTGTAGTTACAATGGCGAGTGACAGCTATAATGTTATTAGTTTGCCTTTGGATTAAACTGCTTCTCCTTCGCAGTGATTAATCTATGAGCTCGAATGTACAATATATTTTCAAAGAACTGAGAGTTTTTTTTTTTTGGTTTTGTTTTTTTGCATGAACCCCATGCCATAAAAAGGACCCTAAAACTGCACAGATGGAGTTCTGCTCGGAGCGTCTCTGCTACCCTATCACTTTGTTTAGCGACACCCTGATGAACCCCCACTTTTCATGGATCACTGAGTCACAAAATAGATCAAGTTTAAACTAGACACATATAGTAGGTTTGTTACTATGAGAGGACCGTTGGCCATTCTTTATCCCTTTGCCGCTTGCTCTACAGTGCTGAAAGCTAAGAGAAAGTAATAGAATTGAATTAGGGCTATCACAATGGGATTTAATATATACTCCAGTTAGCGCTCATCGAACATAAGGTCTAGAAAGTGCAAGACAATATAACGAGGTCGCTATCTCCGGCGCTTACAAGTAGATTGGGTAACAGCTATGTACATTTATTTTACAGACCCGGAGAATCTGAATTGAGGCGTTTGTCGGCAGATTAGAAAGAGGATTAGGATTGTAGGACTTGTGTTTCATAAAACTACAGTGCTTTCAGTTAAATCGTGTTTTAGATGGTCGACACAACCGACCTTAACCTCATTAAATATTTTTTTATTCAATTTATTTCGGTTTCATTGTGATATATTTATTGAAATTTTTATATACCCGTCAGAGAAACACTGACATTTATATTATACATATAGGGGCAATCGGGATTTACAAAAAAATTTATGTTTTGTTATTGTAACATTTATTGATATTTTTAACAATTTTGTAGTTGCTCATTTGTATCACAGCAATATAAAAAATGACAACAGGAGTCTAATACACTTGGGTGGCATTTATTATTTTGGGCGCAAGTTTTTTCACCCCAAATTTTAGCATTGTTTGCACTGTGATTTATATTATGGCCTTAATGTATTTGTCGTCACGGAAGAAGACACAATTAGCGCGAAATGTCAACCACATTTAGGTTTTTTTATTGGTCAATTATGCACCTCAAAGTGTGGGGGAAACTAGAAGTGCGTGAAAAGTGGCGACCAACACATCGCCAAAACGCAGTGAAGAAGTTTGAAAAAATATATAATATGTGGCGCTGACATCTAAAAATAAATATGGCTCACTGGTGCAAAAAAAAAAGAGCCAAAAAAGGGTCACTGGATACATTTTGTGTTTGCCAGTATTCTACACTAGAGTACAGTTGATTTGTATGTAAGTCGGAACTGTATCTTTAATGTTTAACCCGTCAGAACTTTTTTTGGTCTCTGCACAATTGGATTTTAAAAATTTGGGTTGTCATAAGATCAAGATTCACTTAAGCTTCTTAAGACACCTGTGATAACTGTTATAAGCTGTTTTATTTATCCCAGGTTCTAAAGTACAAATAAACCAATAGTCACCCATGATCTGTTTGTAACTAAGAGTTCCTGGTACTAACTGGTTTGTTTTTCATTTTCATTACAAGTCTGAGTGTTTGTAAGTAGGGGACTGCTGATGTTCTTGTGGCATATTCCTTTTGGATGTCGCCTCTTCCAAGGATACCGCGGTTGGGTAGGTGTTCAGCTGGTCTGAACTGATAGTAAGGCATTACATGTCACCATCTTGTCTCTATGGAAGCTTCTCTATGGCTGTTAACAATTATCTGGCAACTCTAAAGAGAACCTGAAGAACTCCCCGGAGTAACATCACCTCCTTGTGCTCGTCTGTGAGGTTCATCATGGCTTGTGATGTTATCATTTAGAGGTATGTGGGTTGATCCCACTTTTGATCCTGACTATCTCCAAAAATTTAATCTTATGCTTTTTAGTGAATTAGATTCAATAGTTCATGTAAGTTGGACCTTATCTATCATTTTCAAATAAGTCAGAGGCCCACATCCGTGTTCTGATCGGACCACGCCCAGGTGCAATAAATGCAATCAAATGCTTTTGACTGGAAGATGCAGATTCCAGATTTTAATAGACATGCATCTATTCCTCAAAAAGTAGAAACAAGTCCTAGTCACACACGTTTTTCCACTGACCCATTCTCCAATAGAAGTCGATGGGTCCTTTATGTTTGCTGACCATTTAAAACAATGGTTCGTTGTATAAACTATTAATATGACTGAAAAAAAAATCACATTATTTTTTTTACGGATCTGTTAGAAAATTACATGATTTGCATAAGGACAGAATGGTTTGCCACTTGGTAAAGCACAGTGGATTGAATAATCTGTGCAAATTGTTAAGCCCCTTTTCAGTTGTTTATTGTAGCACACGGTAATTCTAGTCCGACAGGCGGTCCCCTACTTAAAGAACACTGACTTAATACGACCCCTAGTTACAAACGACCTCTGGATTTGTGGTATTTGCTGTACTTTAGTCCTCGGCATACAATAAACATCTATACACGTTGATCAAAGGTGTCTGTAATTAAATTGATTGTTTATCCTGGTGCTTATGACAACCCAAATTTTTTAAATCCATTGTCCAAGAGACAAAAAAAAGTTGGACTGGGTTCAATAAAAGTTACGTTCCGACTTACATACAAACTCAACTGAAAACAAACCTACAGACCCAACTTTTTACGTAACCCGGGACTGCCTGTGACTGAACAATAACCAACATCCCCTGCTGGAGGACACCTAGTGGATCATGCAACCATAGCGTGTCTAATCGTCATTCCATTTACAAGATATGTCTGTGAAATGGCTAAGACCTACTTGAGGGGGTTGCAGCGGTACAGCTGCAACAGGCCAAGAGGCTTAGGGGCCCATAAGGTGTCACTTACCACTATGGAAAGACGTTACCATAACACATTATAGTCAAGGGCCTGGTCCCACCAGGAAAGGATAGGTCCACTCTCCACCCCCTTGTTTACGTACAGTTTTAGTGCTTTGAGTAGGCCAAAATCTTCAGACTCCCTTATACAAGAAAGGTCGAAAAGTCTCTATCTAAGAGAATGACTTCACCCTGCAAGAATTCAGTTCTTGCTTTTAGTCTGTTTAGTCTGCTACGATATTTGTTTGTTTCAGGCTACATGTGGCCAAACTCAAGTGCCAAAAATGGTTTCTTGATCCTCTAAACATAAGTCCTCAGAATTATGCGAGGAAGAACGGTTCTGACATGCTTTAATCTCTACGGATCAGATGCAATTGCTGGTTAATAACGGCACCCGATCCATTAAAAAGTTATGCCCGCCGTTGCGAGTCTTTCAAAACAAAAATGGATGTCACCTGTTTATTTCAGTCACGCCATGTGTATGTTCATCTGCCCTTAACCTGTTCATAAGATAAACCTCTTATATTTTTTTACAATCCACCTTTATTACGCTACTACCCCTCCTCTGAGAGAGACCTTCCCTAAAAATACCTCTAGGGGTTTTTTTAAAAATTTTTTTACAATTTTTGTTTTTGCACCTTTTTCATTTCTTTTCAGCGAACATTTTTGCACAATGGGTTGAAAGTAACCAGTTACTGTTATAAATCTCTTTTATATCTGTTATAAAGCAAAATTAGAGAGGAAACCTCCTTCACTCACGAATATAAAACTTACCACCTAAAGGACCTTATTATTTTATATTTATGCCATCAGTTATAATGGAGGGATCTCACGTGTAGTTCCCCAAGTATTAACATTTCCTAAGCATTCCCCGATCATTTGTCATGGCTAAAACATTCTGTCACCTAAATCCTCCATCAGTGCCATTGACCATCATCTGAACCAGGAGAGCAGCCCCCGAATATTGCATTAGAATTTTGTTTCATTACTGCCAGATCCAAAATAACACTAACATAGAAAATAACTTCCCCAAATGGCCTACGTCCTAGGGCGTACATATGGAACATGCAAACATAAAAAAAATCAATGACGGCATCCTTTTTTTTTATCTGAGTCGAGGTGGCGGCAGATCCGAGCGCCACTGTCAATCCCATGGACTGTTTTATGCAATTCAACTAATGCCTTTACATCTCATCCCAGGACTTTGCCAGGACTTCTTTTCTGTGTTGCTACGAAACTTTAAATGGGCCGGTAGGCCGTTTTATTTATTATGCAGCGCTATGCATTTAATTTGCGAGAGCAGAATCTTGGGAGGTGAGGGTTAATGTGCGCCCCCCCCCCCCACACCCCTATAGAAAATGCTGTAATGATGACTTTTTATTAGGATTAGAACCTTCCCAGGAGCCGTGGCGGAACCATTATATGCTTCTCCATTGCGTAGCCTAATGAACACGATCCATCTGGAGTTTCAATTACGCTATTACGCAGACACTGGTAGGTAATAATTTACTGTTTAGAAGATTTACCAGCTGATATTTTTTGTTTAATGAATTTATAAACAGAACGCCGCAATATACCAAGAAGACGGAATTAGGCGAGAAGTTCCCGATTCAGGATTATTGAATTTTTACTTTCCTTATGATACACGCGTTTAATTATAATCATTAATGAAAAAGAAAATATGTCTGAAAATCCATCCCGCGCCGCCCTGACCCCACCCTAAATTCCAACTCTCCAGTAAAATCCCTGATATTAATTATAATCACCTCTCTAGGGTCCTAAATTAACATCACAGCCACTGTTTATGGTTGTGATGCTATTTATTGAAGTTATTTGCAAAGCGAAATATATTAAAATTAATAGGGCAAATGACAGTGGGTTTGTTAAAATTAATTACGTTTGCCATTTTCTTTTCTTTTGGTTTACGAGGCTCGGTAGTAGTAGCGAATTTCCTGTGCACCCTGCTCCTGCTGTGAGCTAGTGATAGTACGTCTACAATCCTAAAATTGTATAATCAATCTCCCACCAACTGTGCCGCAGCACTATCATCAAATCCCTGCTGAAGCTTCTTTCCCATCAAATCCCTCTGGATATTGCTTTCCCCGTCCCCTGTTGCAGATTTGAACTTTGACCCAAGCCTTTTTCTTTACATCAGGCAATAGTGGAGCGAGCGCAGAAGTGGCGCTCATCCCGGAGAAGTTGCAAAGTAATCCTTACAACCCATAGCCCTCATTAGTAGGTCTCACTATTCAACTGCTCGCGCTACTTGGGGATCAATTTTAGCTTTTTTGTCTCTACATCAGTTACTTTATTGAGATGTAATAAAATAAAACAAACATAGTGCTTCTCTACTTCACAGGGTTTCAGAGCAATATCAGAAAGTCATAGATGTTACTTTTAGACTTGAATATATTCTGCTCAGGACGTGATCACTTTCTGGCTTTTAGAAGATTTGTCTCAAATGTTAAAGTATTAAAAAAAACCTGTTAAGAGACCCCATATATCGCCACCATAACTAAAGCTATATATTGGGCCAGTGACAGATCATTTTTTTGTACTGTACTTAAAAAAGTCATGTGTTAAATTATTTTCAATGAAAAAGAAGAAATGTTGAAATGATGTGAGTAAACACCATCAATACTGCAGACCAAGACACTGCTGGAAAAATCATCATAAGAATAAACACAATGTTGGGACACCTATACATAGATCAGTACACTGATGGTGTGTCCGCCTTGAACAGCCAGGCTAGTTGGCAAGGTGCAAGCATGGGGGAGGACCTACCCACGACGATCTACTCGTTCTCCTGACCCAACCCCCTACATGTGGGGCGTACCCACCAGGAATGTGTGCCTAATCAGGGCTAGTACTCCAGGTTGGACACTGATAAATCTGGAGCACATGAGACGTGTCTAAGGCTTCATCTCATTCCATATTCACATCGCCCAATGACTCCCCACTTCATTATCTCCTGAATCAGACAAACCACACACATTTTTTTGAGCGCCACCTGAGGCGAGACGTAATTATACTGCTGGGGCAGCAAGAGACTGCAGAGCGCACGTACTTATGTCATGCTAATGGCACCAGCTCACACACTGCGTCGGTGCCAGAAGCTAAGGTGTCAGCTTATATTACAGCTGCCACTCTGCTGTAACACCCACATTAGAGGGGGTGTCCCCCTTTCCAATCATGGCCATGGCTAGAAGCTGAAAGCCAACCTGAACTGAGAACATGTCCGCTCATCTCTGATTACGTTGGTGAAATGGAAAGTGAAAATCCAAAAAATGAAATTACCATATTTTTTTTGAAGATTATGCTTTATTAATAAGCTACCAAAAAAGCTTAGCCCATGGAAAGTTACCACATTCTAAAAAAGTAACTGTTAAGAATTTTGATTATTATACATAAACCTATAAGAATTCTATTTAAATTCTCAAATCATAACTGTATGTACTCGAGTATAATGCCAACAAGCACCTAATTTTACCACAAAAAACTGGGAAAACCTACTGACTCACGTATAAGCCTAGGGTGGTAATCTTTGGTCACAATCTTCAGCCAGTATATAACTACTCAGCCCCCTGCACACCAGACCATGCCTCCAGTATATGGTGGCCACTACCTGCCCACCAGTGAATAGCTAGCCACCCCATGCCCCCAGTATATGTCCTGTTTGCAACCCTGCTCCCTCAGTATATAGCCCGCCGGCCCGGTGCCTCTATATATAGCCAGCCCACCTGCCCCCAGAAAAAAATAAGCAGAGAATAAATATTATCATATTATTTTAGACCGATCGATGGTGTAAGTGGAATAGATAGGTACTAACTAGAGATGAGCGAGCCCGGACGAGTATTTCACCTGCTCCAGAACGAGCTTTCACTTAAGGAAACACAGTGAGAACAGTGAAGAAAACACAGTGAACACAGGATCATTTAAGGATCATTAAGATCATTTATAAAGAACCAAGTGAACTCGGAAAACACTTGGGGCAGATTTACTTACCCGGCCCATTCGCGATCCAGCGGCGCGTTCCCTGCACAGGATTCGGGTCCGGCTGGGATTTAAGAAGGTATTTCCTCCGCCTTCCACCGGTGGGCGCTGCTGCGCGAAAATAATCTTAACGCCCCGGAATCACCATCCCATGCAGTGAAGTGAGCGCTTCCCAAGCGACACATTTCGTTTTTGTTAAATGCGGCGGTTTTCGAAGTACGTCGGGTTTTCGTTCGGCCACGCCCCCCCCGATTTCGTCGCACGCATCCGGCCCCGATGCGCCACAATCGATCGCGTGCGCCAAAAACCCGGGGCAATTCATGTACAAGCGGCGCAAATCGGAAATATTCGGGGTACACACGTCGGGAAAACCAATCGGGCCGTTAGTAAATGACCCCATTGTTTGCCTTCATCTGGTAACTATCAAATGACATAGTGCTGAAAGGTGTTCTTCACAATAGTATGTGAAGAACAATATGTGTGAAGAACACATAGCAGATGTTTAACACAGGTCATTCTCCTTTTTGAAGTTCCACGAAGATTCCATTGAATAAAAAAAAAAAAAAAAAAACAGGACTGACGTCCTTATTTCTCAATACAATTACACATTTTATTGAAAAATGCTTGAGTCTCCCATTGACTTCAATGGGGCTCGTTGTTCGAAACGAGCACTCGCTCATCTCTAGTACTAACCTTGTGAGGTTGTGCTGATAATCAGGCACAACCCTGTTGCCACAAACAACAACTACATTAAAAAAACACAATGCCTTTCATCCTTGCTAAATAATATTTCTTTTTATTGTTTTTTAGGTTTCCCTAATCGACCAAAGTGTCTTAAAGTAATCATTAACCCTCACAGCCACAAAGGAGAAGCGCCCAATGTGTATTACCGCCACGTTGCACCTCTTTTCAAGCTTGCGGACATTCAGGCCCACGTAACAGGTAAGTTTGTTTCAATAAATAAATCGGCTGAATAGAGACAGAAAATATTGCTAAGCAACCAATACACGCTGAACTTTCAACTAATCCCCACCGGCTTTCAGCAGCAGCTTAAAGTACAGTAAATCAGGTTACATACCCGATATTACTATATCGTCTCATCTCCTGTCCTCTGCACTCACAGACAGTTAATTGCAATCTAGTATAAAAGTATAATGTCTTCTATAAATTGAAATCGGTAATGAATATTATACAGTAGATGTGTATAGGATTATATATAACATATTGTATAATAATAGATTTTATTACTCCCCGCTGTCTACATAACACATTGAGGGAGATTTATCAGAAGTCTCTGAGGTAAAACTGTTCTAGTTGGCCATGGAAACCAATCAGAGCTCAGCTTAAATTTTATAAACAGCTGTGGGAAAATGAAAGCTGAGCTCTGATTGGTTGCAATGGGCAACCATCTTGATCTTGGCGACTTCTGGCAAAGCTCCCGCATTTTATCTTGGTCACATAAGGGCCCATTGCATTGGAAACCAATAAACCAAGGATGTTTTTTTAGGGTGGGGGGTTATTTCTTTATAAACATAATCCAAATGCATGGCAAAATAAAAATGAATAAAACAAAGAGGACACCCGGCTTACAGACGACCCATAGTTACAGACGGACCCCTCTGCACACTGTGACCTCTGGTGAAGCTCTCTGGATGTTACTATAGTCCCAGATTGCAATGATCAGCCATAAAGTGTCTGTAATAATTTATTTGATAATCTTTGGTCCTATTACAGCAAAAAATTTTGAAACTCCAATTGTCACTTAGGTAAGAAAAAAATTGTCTAGATCTTCAATTATAAAATATACAGTTTCGACCTACATACAAATTCAACTTAAGAACAAACTTCCGGACCCTATCTTGTACGTAACCCAGGGACTGCCTGTATATACATTAGCTGTAGCCCGGGATAGTAAGCAACTTCTCTTAGCTTTAACAAAATAGAACGGGTTAACAAAAAATATCTTCTCTCTATTCATCTTATCTCACACATAAGCGTTTTATACTCATTGCTTATGGTAACCAATCGAAGCTCAGAGCTCATATTACCGCAAAATAGAAGCTAAGCTGTGATTGGTTGCTAACTGCCCCAGCAGCAGACAATGGTTTCTGTATATTGTGATTCTGGAAAGCGTGGGGTAAAAATGTCCACTAAAAAGCGAGTCTATGACGTTTCCTGAGTCACAGGGAGCGGCTGTAAAAAATATGGTGATTGTATGTATGTCTGCTAAAGGAATCTGCACTGTCAAGTTTATACACAAACACGCATACACTCGGCTTTCTATATCATATATAATCCGAGGAATAGACAGCACTTCGATGTGTGATGAAAAACAGAGTGGGGCATATTTATCGAGACCTCTGCGTCAGTGGCGCAGAGGCCCTGAAATAATCGCAAATGCTAGCTTATTGCTAGCTTTTGCGATTATTTGCCCGAACCGGCACCGTCACGCCAGTCAAAAGTCGTCGGCTGCGTAGGATAAACGCTACGCAGCCGGCTGCCCCGATACATCAAGAGGCGGCGAACATGCAGCGGCGGGGCTATCATACGCTGGCGCACGTATGTCTTTATTCCAGCACCTTTCTCACGCATGTTTATATAAGTTCCACCTACTCAGTGTCTCCTGCTCTATAAGATACTGCTTGTAGATCTGACAATTTGGACAATCTGTTAGTCTCCTCCTGCTCTATAATGTGCTGCTTGCAGACAGGACACTATTTACAATATTCTCAGCTCTTGCTGCTCTTACATGTTGCCTGTAGATAGGTAACTGTGGACAATCTGCTCAGCTCCTCATGCTCTATAACATGCTGCCTGCAGATAAGTAACTATGAACAATCTGCTCAGCTCCTCTTGCTCTATAGCATGCTGCCTTCAGATAGGACACTATGTAAAATTTCTCAGCTCCTCCTGCTGTACAACATGGTGTTTGTAGATAGCACACTGCATACGATTGCTCAGCTTCTCCTGCTCTATAATATTCTGCCTGCAGATAGGACACTACAATATGTACATGCTTCCTGCAGATTAGACACTGGGATTAGATTAGAAAATTTCTCAGCTCCTCCTGCTCTATAACATTCCGCCTGCAGGTAGGACACTACAGTATGAACATGTTTCCTGCAGTTTGGACACTGGAATTAAATTAGACAATTTCATAGTTCTCCTACTCTATAACATGGCGCCTGCAGATAGGACACTACGGTATGTACATGCTTCAAGCAGATTAGACACTGGGATTAGACAATTTCTCAGCTCCTCCTGTTCTATAACATGCTGCATGCAGATGGGACACCGTACAATTTTCCTAGCTCCTCATGCTCTATAACATGCTGCCCACAGATTAGACTTTATCAGGTTCGCCCGAAATTATTTCATGCAATGTGTTTTTCAAAAAGATGGATGTGACTATTATTTTAGGAATATTGATGAGCTGTTGATCTGAAAGAAGTCTGACAATGAACCCCTCCATCAATCAGTCATGTGAACAGGAGCTTTGAGAATTGAGATGAATGTATTCTTTCTGGCTATTGATGACCTCTAGCATTATTATTACGGTATATTGTGTATAGATATATTACATATACAGCAGTCAGATATCTGTTTTTCTCATGTGAATCTCCAAATCCCACGCTCCCGGCATGGATTCAATTTCCAACTGTTCACATTCTAAATAAGAAAAGGTTATGAAAGTTTGTAGACTCTGGAAATCTACGTGATACTGATAGAAAGTACATATAAGCTGTTATTCTTTTAGTTGTTTTATGACATGTTTGTTATGAAGCGACGTGATCTCTCGCTGTACATCGCAGGTTTCATTTGCTGACTCTGACACCTGGTGGCCGCAGCGTGGAGATGCCCTACTAGTAGACCTGCCATTTCTAAGGGGGATTCAGAGAGTAGATGTACAGGAAGCAGGTAGATTATAATGAATAATTTAGACACTTATTTATATATGGCAGTCCCCTACTAAAGAATACCTGACTTACAGACGACCCCAAGTTACAAACGGACCTCTGGATGTTGGTATTTTACTGTACTTTATCTTTAGGCTACAATAAACAGCTATAATAGTTATCAAAATGTTATAAAATATACAGTTTGACTTACATACAAATGCAACTTAAGAACAAACCTACAGAACCTATCCTGTATTTAACCTGGGGACTGCCTGTATATGTATATGTTTGGCCTTTGGCCCCTGCTGTACAGAAAAGCTGCAGACATATGAAACCAACACATCTTAAGATATCATCATCCTTAGAAAGATGAGGTTGTGTAAGATGGAAGAGCAGATAGAAACTGTAGGCTCTCTATTACAGGGGCTGGGGTTAATATTTATACATGGAGTATATTAGTGAGTATCAGTAGCGGATTATAATATAGGCATTTGGGGAGGCCGGCCAGGGCCCAATGCTTCTAGGGGGCCCATGACCACCTGTACCAATCGCCAAGTTTGATCCTGTAGAGATAATACAGAGAAGGACCTCCAGCCATGAAATCCTCATGCTCTCAACACATACTTATATAAGGTCCTCCAAAAGTCCTCAAACTACAGAACTAAAAGTGGACAGAAGGGACTAGTTTGAGTCTAAGGCAAAAGACTAAATGCCATTAAAAGATTAGACTTGTAATGGCCCACAATTTTCATACAGTCTTTATCCACCCTAGTGAGTACTAGATCTCATTGTATAAAGACTCGTACAGTTCTTATTGTAAACTAGCTATATACACACAGGGTTATTTTATGGGAATATATATTGGGTTACAGTCTATAATGCAGAATGTATATATCGTAAATACCGTATATATATTCACTAAAAAGGTTAACTTTTTTACATAAAGTTTTTGGTAAATTAATTAGAGGTGGTTGCTGACTTACAGATGGCCCCTTGTTACAGACAGGCCTCTCTGTCTGCTGTGACCTCTGGTGAAGCTCTCTGGATGCTGTTCCTATGTCAACACAAAATTTTAAAAATACAATTGTCACTAGGACAAAAAATAATTTTTTCTGGAGCTGTGATTCCAAAATATCAACTTAAGAACAAACCTAAACAATTTACCGTACTAAGGACCCGAGACGCGTTTTTACGGCGGGTTAACCGAATTTTTCCGTTTTGCGCCGATTTTTCATGAATTGACCCAGGTTTTTGGTGCACGCGATCGGATGGTGGCGTGTTGACGTCGGCGTGCACGCAACGGAAATCGGGGGCGTGGCCGAACGAAAACCCGACGGATCCAGAGAAACCACTGCATTTGAAAAAAAAAAAAAGTGGACACGCGCTTACCTGCACTCGGCCCCGCTTGGTGAAGTTCAGTGCACTCCCAGGAACTTCAGCGCAGCAACGACACCTGGTGGACGTTGGAGGAACTACCTTAGTGAATCCCGTCCGGACCCGAATCCTCCGCATAGAACGCGCCGCTGGAACGCGAATGGACCGGGTAAGTAAATCTGCCTCAATGTATCCTGTACATAACCCGGGGACTGTCTGTAGTTATTTGTCGAATCATGTTTTGAAAAAATTAACTGAATAAAATGAGCAATTATTTCCAATAAAGTGATTGGAAATATTTTCTGTGTTTAGGGGCCGATTTGCTGTTTGCAGCATGTCGTTTAGCACAATATTATTAGATTTATTTTTCTGTGGCTTTTCAGAAAATGCGGGAAGGTGAGTATAAAATTGACATAAAATCTGAACCCAGAATAAGGTGCTGTGTAAACTGAGGCAGTGTAAAGCCGCACCAGATTTATTCTCCAGCTTCAGCCACGGTGATCAAGCTTTAGCCATTTTCAGATACCTGTGTTAAGAGATTGTCTGGGAATTGAAGTTAATGGCCTATCTGCAAGTAGTGACAGCTGCGGCTGCAGTTACTGCTTCCGGCCATTAGGGCTCATGCACACAACTACATGTTTTCTACAGCTAGCACTCGTCTCTATTAACTTCTCATGCATAAGGCCATTCCATGAAGGCCGTGACACACGAAGTGCAAACAGGGTATTGTTGGATACTTCCTCCCCCCACTTTTAGATATTGATGCATAGCTCATTAGCACTGGGGGTAGGAGGCGGGATCAGCTCCTGCTGCACCCACATGTCACCCCTGCCTGGCCCCACCGCCCCTCCTCCGTCATCTCAGAGCCTGGGAGAAGTGGAAGCTGGACTGTGGGGGAACGAAGAAAAGGTAAGTAACAAAGTCCCATTTTTTTTACCCAGTTTAATAATAGTTTAATACCCAGAAACAGGGGAGGACAGTGGGCCACAATATGAGGGGAGGGCCACAATATGAGGGGAGGGGACCACAATATGAGAGAGAACACAAGGCCACAATATGAGAGAGAACAGGAGGCCACAATATGAGAGAGAACAAAGGCCACAATATGAGAGAGAACACAAGGCCACAATATGAGAGAGAACACAAGGCCACAATATGAGAGAGAACACAAGGCCACAATATGAGAGAGAACACAAGGCCACAATATGAGGGGAGAGGACCACAATCCACAATATAAGAGAGAACAGGAGGGCCACAATATGAGAGAGAACACAAGGCCACAATATGAGGGGAGAGGACCACAATCCACAATATAAGAGAGAACAGGAGGCAACAATATGAGAGAGAACAGGAGGCCACAATATGAGAGAGAACACAAGGCCACAATATGAGGGGAGAGGACCACAATCCACAATATAAGAGAGAACAGGAGGGGGTCACAATATGAGAGAGGACAGGGAGCCACAATATTAGAGAGGACAGGAGATTACAATATGAGGGGTGAGGACCACAATATGAGAGATAACAGGGGGCCACAATATGCGAGAGGACTGTGGGGCACAATATGAGGTGGGTGGAGGACAGGGGGTGAGAGTATGAGGAGGATTGGGGACAGGGGCCACAGTATAAGGGGTTGAAGGACAGGAGACCACAATATGAGGGGGATGGAGGACAGGATGCCACAATATGAGGTGAATGGAGGACAGGAGGCCACAATATGAAGGAGATGACGGAAAGGAGGACTCAATACAATATGAGGGGGGTGAAGGACAGGAGGCCACAATATACACCCCTCAGTAGGTCAAAATTTCAAAGCTATAAACTATAGTATATTTTGCATATATTAAATGAGTTAGTACTGACAACACAATACTAATGTAATAGCATGTCCTGGCAACACCCCTGGCAACTATTTTTAAGCATCTGTTGTCATACACATTTTTTGAGGTCACACAAAAAATCCAAAGAAAGAAAAATGGGAAGTTTAATAAAAAAACTATTTTTTTTTTTGCAGCCTATTTGGGTCTATGACTGTTAATGTATAATTATTGTTAACGACCTATTCCAAATTTCTATGCTTTATTCTCCCCTCTAATTACCATATTACCCCTGCATAGAATATCAAAAAGCCCTGTAACTCATTCTTATACCAGACATCGACCAAAAACAGACAGGCATGAAAGATTTATGTAATCTTGCATATAACGCTGCACATTCTTACACAATACATCCATCTGTAAGTGTCATGTCAGTCAAGAGGAATCTTTGATGGTTGGTTACAGCTGTGGAGTCTCTTCTGGCATCGCCGCCCCAGAAAATGCTAAACGTGGTCGCGGTGCTCTCTGCCATCTGCAGCTTAGCTTTCCTCGTTTTGCTCTGGCATTTTCTACGCTGCGCAGGGCATCACGAGAGGCCAAGACGACAATGTAGAGTGACAGATTCATTTCCTCTGGAGGGTACGGATTCTGGTACGTGGTTTGTGCCACCCTTCTTTTTGAGCTTTTTTGCATTGTTACTGGTATTTGGCTTTTTTTAGCAGTTGTTTCTTGAGTGTGACGACTCTCTACCAGGATTATAGACAATACCGGAAACTGATCATCGATAAATTGCCAACCAATCAGTTTCACTTCAATATCATTAATATTTATAGGCAGTACAATATAGGTTATTTAGCTTTGTTCTTAACTTGAATTAGTCTCCGGGTTACTTAAAGATAGGTTCTGCAGGTTTGTTCTTAAATTGAATTTGTATGTAGGTCGGAACTGTATGTTTTATAATTGTAACCCCCAGGCAAAAATGTTTTGGTCTCTATGACTATTGGAAATTTATTATTTTTAAATAGACCGCCCAAGTCCAGCCATAAGTAAATTTGTATACCCGGATAACCCCTTTAAGTAGGAAACCGCCTGTTGTAACTCTAGGCAAATGTTTTTTTTTGTCCCAATGAGCTGTTATGGGAGCAAGGATTATGAATAAAACGTCATTACAGACAACTTACATCTGATTACTGCATCCAGAGAGCTTTACAGTCGTGTAAGTCAAGTGTCGTTAAGCTGGGGATCACCTGTATTTTATTATCTTTATTACCGTATATATTCGAGTATAAGCCGACCCGAGTATAAGCCGAGGCCCCTAATTTTACCACAAAAAAAATGGGAAAATCTATTGACTCGAGTATAAGCCGGGGGTGGGAAATGCATTGGTCACAGCCTCCCCAGTATATAGCCTGCCAGCCCCTGCCCCAGTGTATATAGCCTGATAGGCCCTGCCCCAGTGTATATAACCCCCCCCCCATTGTGCAGCACAACAATACCATTGTAGCGGATGGATCGCACAGAAGATCTAAGGGGGCCGCCGGAAAGGTGAGTTTTGATTTATTTTTTTGACTCGAGTATAAGCCGAGTTTGGGTTTTTCAGCACATTTTTTGTGCTGAAAAACTAGGCTTATACTCGAGTATATAAGGTACATTGTTTTATCTACAGCAGATGATTGTTTCAGTTCCGAATGAGTATTCTTATTGGATGTTGCCTTAGGTGGAACCTACTATGTATTTGCTTTTTGGAGTCAATTCACATAGGTCAGATTTGCTGCAGATTTTACCTGCAGATTTGTAAAGGTAATATCTGCAACAATCTGATTTTACTACTTGTAATGTATCTCACATTCTCGTGCCTTTCTGTGGGCTCATAACCACAGCTGAGGATTTTATAGTCCTGTTTCTGAGCCCAGTTCCCCAGAGAAATACTCAGAGCAGCTCCTGTTCTGGGCCGTATTTGCACCTCTTCCCTCCCATAGAAGACTATGGAGCTGTGACAAATGCTGATGCAACACTGGTATCAACCTTGTGCAGTCCATATCAGTTACCAGGTAACGTATGTCAAATATGTCTAGATTATGGGCCATGTGAAGGGCTCATGCACACACCGTTATCGGGGCCGAGGTGATGATGCAGTGACCACATATGGTCTCACTGCACTCTGACGGCCGCTGGAATAAAATCCGCCTGGCTTTCTCACACCTCCTCCTCCAGGCTGTGTGCTCGCCCGGGTTACATCTGGTTACAATTAATGTATTACTTAAACCAGAAATATCAGGAGAGCCTGCACTGCGGCTTTCAGATATTAGCATGATTTTATGTATTTTATAGTAGTCTTAGACGAAATCTACCATCAAAATCACGCATGAATAAATCAGGGACACTTACTTATAGATTCAGGCACTGTGACTGTGGTAATCCTCTTATATTTGTTCTCTATGACCTCCCTCCTTCTAAAATCAACTGTTAAAATTATGCAAATGAGTCAGAAGGGCTCTAGGGAGGCATTACCAGAGACCTTCCATGCTGTAGATTCACAAAATGTTACACCTATCTCCCCCTGCTCCCTTAGCCCTTGTGCAGTGAGCAGAAAGTGCTAAGTGTAACAGTCTGTGAAGCCAGATCACAGTGGGGCGAACCCCTCAGGTTTATTAGCATACTTTTAAATTATTTTAGAAACTAGGAGGCCATGGATAAAAATAAGATGATTACCACAGTCACACTGCCTGGATCTATGAGTAATCCCTGATTTATCATGCTGGATTTTGATGGTAGATTTCCTTTAAGATATTTAAAAAAATTGATATGTTTAATGCAAAGGTGTACAAATACATCTCAATATTGTGTTGTTTTCTCTCTATAGAAACTAATTATAAAGGACATGCCCTTACATTACTAAAAGAATGTGAACTCCAGGAGTATGACGGGTAGGTTTCCTCCGAACGCTGCGAGGTAGAGGTAACTTGTAGTGTTGTAGTAGATGTAGTGCAGATACTGTGACATAAAGTTTACAATCAAAACTGTTTTATCACCTACTTTTAAGCTGAAAACCATCCACCTATCCATAACTTTCCATTATAAATAGACATATACCATATGGTATATGTTTTTTTTGCAGTGGGTTTACATTAATGAAAACTCAACTTACCTTACTTTAATGCGCGGTAGACAAAGCCTTACGCCAGTACATGCTGAGGCCACAGTCTAATCCCATGTCTGGTTAATGCGGATCCACTGCTGCTTCCATCCCTGTATGGCCAAACACAACTTCCAAATGGGGCCCCATAGACACCTGTAATTGTGATGTGCACTCCTCCACCCTTTCAACTTTGGGGTAGTACTAGAAGAATCTGGGACAAATTGGAGGTCACTTTGGCATCGTATTGGTTCAAAATGATGACCACAACACAAACATGGGTCTGTATGAAGTTTACCACAGAAATAAGTGTTTGGAAGCCATTAGAATAATGTATTCTACAGGTCACACAGATCAGGCAGTAGAAATGTGGCTACATATTTGTTCCCCATCATTATCCTTTTCCCCACTGATAAGAAACTGATATACAGCCACTATTATATTGTCTGTTGTGAATGATCCAAAAAGACATCACTGTAAAGGCGAGTCGCATGGTTTTGTTCTTTTAATAAGGACCCATATTCCTGATGTCACCGTCCTTAAAGCGGTCTTCCCACAAAAGAAAATTCTCACATCTCATTCCCCTAGTGATGTTAACACAATAAAGAACATTTTAACCCCTTACTTTACAATTTACTCAGTTTTATTGTTGTTTTAGCTTCTATCACTATCTATGCTGCTGAGTGTAAAATCCCAGGTTGTGGGCGGGGCCTCACTAAGCAGACACATTACTGTATTATCAATCTAGTTCTGTGTGGTGACAATGTGGTTACATTATCAGGGTACAAGGTTTATATGCACTTTCATCTGGCTTCTGACATTATACTAACACACTGACACATAGAGAGAGTTGAGACAGATCAGAGATGATGAGATGATTACACAGAGACTGATAGACACAGGCTGACAGACCATTACACTGTTACACTGTGAGCTTTGCTACATCTCACAGATATGTGTCCTGCTTCCCCCTTCCCCCGGATCACTTATCTCCTTGTAGCTTGTAGTTTGCAGCCTTTCTCTCTGCTCATAATCTCCTGACAGGATGTTATCAGTGAGTGTTTCTGAGCTCCGTGCAGGGGGCGTGGCTACAGCCACACAGCAGAGAGAGACAGAAATCTCATCTGCACGCTGTCAAATGCAATTCCAAGATGGCTGCCACCCGACCCTAAGTCAGAAGTTACTGGGTCGTGTCTAGGGGAAACTGAAATTGTATACACCAGGACTGATAGAGACAGGTTGGACTTATATCTGTGAAATGCTGCATTTTTGTTAATTTTTGTTAACAGTGAATTAGAGAATGTGTTATTTTGTTATGCTGAGTACATATAAAAAGCCTTGTCTTCCTGGGAATACCCCTTTAAGCACCAAATCAGAGCCCTACTATGAACAACCAGGTTTCCCTGATTCTTCTACAAATTATACAGACTATTCATTAATGCGTAAAGGGGGTTGTCCACTTTCAGAACATAAAAGATATTGTTTGTGTACTGAAAAGTTATACAATATTCCAATATACATTCTGTATCATTTCCTCATTGTTTTTAAGATCTCTGCTTGGTGTCATACTATAGAAAGCTTCATTGTTTACTTCGTGTGGATATAAACCAGTCCCTGGTCATATTATGTCACACAGGTGCACGGCTCTTTATATCCCTGGTCATATTATGTCACACAGGTGCACGGCTCTTTATATCCCTGGTCATGTGATGTCACACAGGTGCACGGCTCTTTATATCCCTGGTCATGTGATGTCACTCTGGCGCACGGCTCTTTATATCCCTGGTCATGTGATGTCACACAGGTGCTAGGCTACTTTATCCTGGTATGTGATGTCACACAGGTGCACGGCTCTTTATATCCCTGGTCATGTGATGTCACACAGGTGCACGGCTTTTTATATCCCTGGTCATGTGATGTCACACAGGTGCACGGCTCTTTATATCCCTGGTCATGTGATGTCACACAGGTGCACGGCTTTATTTTAGACAGTGTAATCAGAGCTGTGTGATACACTAAACCATTACACAGAAGTGCCAATATGACAAATTAATCCTTTTGTTTGTAATTTTAATAATCTAATTAAAAGTTATATTTTATTGGCGCAAAAGGTTTAATTTGGCATGCTGGCACTTCGGTGTAATGATTTGTTGGGGCTAATCCAGCCAAGTCGGTCCACAGAGTTGTGAATGTATACAATGAGCCGTGCATGACTAGGGACAGATTTCTTTCCATTGGAAGCCAACAATGAAGCTTCCTAGAATGACAGCAAGCAGAGATCTAGAAAACTGCGAAGAATTGATAGAATTATTTGCTAATGGTTAGATCTGGGATTTAACAATGACATCAGGTACAGTATTAGTAGCCAAAAATGAGAGAACAATCCAAAATTGAAGCATTTCTCTTGTTCCCGAGAATTAGCTCAGACCCTTAGAGAAATTGGAGATATGTTCCATCTATACACCATGAGTAGACAATAAACTTAAAACTTTAAGGAAAACTGCTGTAAATACAGATCTCTCACATCTTTGCGCTGTTGCACGTTCCATATTTCATACAACGTCAAGTCAATCAAACCTAGAGGCCAAAAGGATATTTCAAGTAGACAAGGAAGGTGAGATATAGTGACAGAATTGTCCGTGTTATGTAATGTTCCAGCCCGTCATCCGTGTAATGTCATTGTTGCTTATAAAGACACTCAGCGCTAATATAATAGAAGCAGAACACAATCCTATAATAACATCAGTGGATCCCAGAAGCAGAAAAACAGTTAATGGAAATATTTCTGAGCATATGTTTACAAGTAATTTTCCCATAATTACACTCCTTATTAGACACAGCGTGTATCATTGTTTTCTTTTATGCAGAATTGGCAAAAGTGCTTTGTCCTCTCAGCTAAAACCTCGTCCTTTTCATTACTTCCTATTTACATATTGCTGACTGTGTTTGCAGGACCCGACAGACGACAGACAAATAGGCAAAATACAATAATTGGGAGAAAAGTTGCTTAAAAGAAGAAAAGTATAGAAAGTAATTAATGAAAGTAATGAATATACTTTATTTGTACTTGAAACAATTATGGATACCATGACACAAGGTCATATGAAATCCAGGCTATCCTTTTGGATAGAACCCAGAGAGGATAAAACTTTTGAGCTGTTTTTGGTGGAGTTTAAATACAGCAAATGAGTCTACAGATGGCAGTGACTTAATACATTGTACAGTGAGTATAGAAAGTATTCAGACCCCTTTAAGTTTCTCACTCTTTGTTCCACTGCAGCCAATTGGTAACGTCAAAAAAGTTATTTTTCTTTTGCTCATTAATGTACACTCTGTACCCCATCTTGAAAGAATAAAAACAGAAATCTAGATGTTTTAGCTAATTTAAAGGAAACCTACCATTTGATTTAATGCATTATGAAGCAAACATACCTTGTGAATGCTGTAGCTACACTGATGCAGGATCATATCTTGGTTAATCCCTGAGCTGAGTTGTTTTGCTGAAAAAACAATGATAGCATTCAGGACCTTGGGAAAGCTGGGTCAGCATGGCTGCCTCGATCAACACATTACACACAGGAGCGTGGAATTACAAATGGCGGTTAGTCAAGCGTGACTGATCAACCTGAGCTGTATCACTCATACAGAGCAGCTGGGGGATGGTGCAGCAATTGATTATTCTGTCTGGCAGAGGAGAGCAACCAAGATTATTAGGGGAATGGGGGGACTACACCTAGAGGAGAGGCGGTTCTACCATCACCATAGACAGGGGTCATCCTCTACACCTAGAGGAGAGGCGGTTTTACCATCACCATAGACAGTGGGCATCCTCTGCACCTACAGAAGAGGAGGCTCTACCATCACTATAGACAGGGGTCATCCTCTACACCTAGAGGAGAGGCAGTTCTGCCATTACCATAGACAGGAGTCATCCTCTACATCAAGAGGAGAGGAGGTTCTACCATCACCATAGACAGGAGGCATCCTCTACACCTAGAGGAGAGGCAGTTCTGCCATCACCATAGACAGGGGGCATCCTCTACACCTAGAGGAGAGGCAGTTCTGCCATTACCATAGACAGGGGGCATCCTCTACACCGAGAGGAGAGGTAGTTCTACCATCACCAAAGACTGGAGGCATCCTCTACACCGAGAGGAGAGGTGGTTCTACTATCCCCATAGACAGGGGGCATCCTCTACACCTACAGTAGAAGAGGTTCTACCATCTCCATAGACAGGGGGCATCCTCTACACCTAGTGGAGAGGTGGTTTTATCATCACCATAGGCAGGGGGCATCCTCTACACCTAGAGGAGAGGCGGCTCTACCATCACCATAGACAGGAGGCATCCTCTACACCTAGAGGAGAGGCGGTTCTACCATCACCATAGACAGGGGGCATCCTCTACACCAAAAAAACCGAGAGGAGAGGTAGTTTCTCACCATCCACCAAAGCGACTGGAGGCATCCTCTACCACGAGAGCGAGAAGGGTGGTTCTACTATCACACCATAGACAGGGGCATCCTCTACAACCTAGTTGAGAGGAGGTCTCTACCATCACCATAGACAGGGGCATCCTCTACACCTAAGAGAGAGGCGGTTTACTACCATCACCATAGACAGGGGAATCCTCTACACCTAGAGGAGAGGAGGTCTCCTACCATTACCATAGACAGGGGAATCCCTACACTAGAGAGGAAAGTTCTACCATCACCATAGACAGGGGCATCCTCTACACCTAGAGGAGAGGCGTTCTACCATCACCATAGACAGGGGAATCCTACACCTAGAGGAGAGGAGGTTCTACCATTACCATAACAGGGGAATCCTCTACACCTAGAGGAGAGGAATGTTCTACCATCATCATAGACAGGGTTTCTTTACTGTAAGAGGAGTGAGACTGTGAAACTCTTTTCCACAAGATGTTATAATGGCTGATAATTTGTACATGTTCATGAGGGGCCTGGGTTCCTTTCGAATAACAATAATACCACATTGTATGGTTAATAATTGTATAAAACTTTTTTATTAGGGGTCGGGAATGAATTTTCCATTTTCTTTGGGTAAATTGCACCAGCCTGTCAGGGTTTTTGTCTTCTTCTGAAGAAAACACAATATATTTACTACGATATTATGGGTAAGTGTGTCAGACATTGCCACGCACTGCACTTGGTTTTCTCGAAGAGCCAAGCATTTGCTCTGCGATTTATGACAATCCCATACTAGAATGTGTCTCTTGATAAGTAGGGGGTCCCATTCTCCTGATTGTGTGAGAGTCTGATAGCTTCTTATCTCCCCATACTTATCTCCGAGGCCCGCCGGAGTGCACTGAAGTTCACCGGCCTATTTCTGGTGAAGGTAAGTGTGAGTCCAGCGACACTTTTTTTTAAAAAATGGCTGGCGGTTTTCCGAATCCTTCGGGTTTTCGTTCGCCATGACCCGCGCCAAAATCCCAGGGCATTTCAGGAAAAATTGGCGCAAATCGGAAATATTCGGGTAACAGGTCGGAATCGCTAATCGGGCCCTTAGTAAATGACCCCCATTAAGTAGGAAGAGCATTGAGTAAGGACAACTGCATATGTATTAATCACAGATTTCAGCTTTGTCTCATGCACGGGGACAGGCAGTGTACATGAGCCCTTAGAAAGTGAAAAAAACATGTTTTTTGTGCAGGAGTCTTATAGCCAGGGGAGAATAAAGAAGAAAATAAAATACAGAGTAGACCTCGTGGTAGACGGCCGTGTCTGGACCGCTGTTCACCCCTGCACTCTCCATAGAAGCTGAGTGGCCATGCTGAAAATACGGTCAAAAATAGGACCTGCATTATCTATGATGGGACAGCTGACCAGGTGTAATAGAACCTCTATTTAAGCTGAGATCTTGCCACAAATTTTTGCAGTAAAACTAAAGAAGAAATGGGGGGGGAGACTTTTTTAAAGATGATACAGAGAAAACAGGAGGGGGGCTCCAGAATAGGGAAACTGTTCTGTCTTATGGTATTACTTAATTATGATAAAACTCATGCCATGTAATTATATTAATATATTATTTATAAAAAAAATTCCACTACTGAATTGCACTACTTCCACTTCGGCAAAGAATGTAAACATCAATTACGATCACCCCTTTAAGCCTTTATATTATTGTTTATTTTCCAAGACTGGTGTACCCATGAATATAACGTGACTAGAATGTAACTAGGACAGGACTGGGTAACACTTATCCCTGGTCTTTGTGTTCTCTGCAGAGAAACATTAGAGAAATCAAGAGTTATAACATCACAGTATCAAACATAAAATTACCTTGTAACTTCACTGAGGTTTTATTCCTACATTATCACAACACGTTTAAAAATCATTACTCATTTGGAAGTTTAGGTAAATTGATGAGAGAAATCATGGGTGTCGATGCCATCCACAAGAGGAAGGGTTTGAAAGACAGAAAGGCATTTATGCCGACCACAGGGAAGAGCCATACCTAGAATACACGTGGTGCTCATGTTTTTCATTCTCTATATATACCAGTAATGGGTTCTGAAAGCTAATAATTAGAGATGAGCGAGTATACTCGTCGAGCTTGATGCTCGTTCGAGTATTAAGGTACTCGAAACGGCTCGTTGCTGGACGAGTATCTCCCCTGCTCGAGATCGACATTTAATTAAAAAAACACAGTGAAGAACAGTGACGAATAGAATAAAACAGTGAACACAGTGAACACAGGATCATTTAAGTGAAAAAACACAGCGAAAAAACACAGACAGTGAAGAATGATTACAGATGTTCGGCACATCTGCTTACTTGTCAGGAGATACGCCGGAACGGTGCGAACAAAATCTATGGGAAGAACACATTGAAGAACACGGGGAAGACAGAGACAGGGGGAGCAGGACAGAGACACCGGGGAGCAGCACAGAGATGTCGGGGAGCAGCACAAAGACATCGGGGCAGCACATATAAATGAATCCCACCTGCAACTGTTGGGCGGGAGCCTATTCAAAGATGGGTAGAGGATAAGGTAGATAAGATAAGCCGAAGATAGTATAGTTAGAAGTAAACACTTGTGCTAGATATATCGCGCACAGAACGTCCTTGGATACCTGGGATCGCACATAGCAGCGGCTTTCAGGAGCATAATGAAGATGCAATATTAACAGAGGCGCGGCTGCAGAGGAATACTGTAGCTGCTGCGCTTAACAAAGAAATGACAGTACTGAGGGGCAATCTTATAGCTTTTATTTCTTCTAGCACAGGCAGCGGCTTCAGCACTGTATCCTCCTGCAACTGCTGCCATATGCGATCGCGGGTAACAATGATGTACCAGCGCAAAGCGTCCTTGGATACCCGCCATCGCTTGCAGGAGGATACGCGACTGAAGCCACTGTCTGTGCTAAGAAAGAAAGCTATAAAGATTTTGTGAGTAACCAAGGGCACACAGCGTCTTGGATACTCTTGTGGCAGCTGTGATGAGGATCAGAGCTGAAGCTGTTGACTGCTGGGTAGAAGAATAACTCTAAAAGATTGCGAGCTCACCATCACAAGCATCCATGTATTCACGTAAGGGACAAGAGGTTCTCCCTGAAACGTTTTCCCATTTACTATCCGAGGCTGGTAAATCATTAGACAACAAAACCAGCGGGTAGCTTCATTGATGCCCTCGCAAAATCTCCGACCACATGAGATAGTGGCGTTTAGCACAGAGGCATTTTGTTTCCTGCAATTCAGACATTCATGGACGTGGAACCCCTAGTATGGTCCACCATATGGCCCACATCGGGAAGGGCAGAGAGATCGGGAGACCTCAGTGGAAAGAAGAGGAGCGGATCCGGACAACGTATCTCCCGACAAGTAAGCAGATGTGCCGAACACATCTTAATCTATCTTCACTGTGTTTTTCACCTGCATTTTTCACTTAAATGATCCTGTGTTCACTGTTTTTTATTCGATTCTTCATCTTTCACTGTCTTCCACATCTGCTAACTTGTCGGGAGATAATATACGCGCGGAACAGTGAAGAATAGATTGCAGATGTTTGCATACATCTGCTAACTTATGAGAAGACATTCTTTTTCAATTAAATACACACTTTTTCCCGAACCATGGTCCCTTTGAAAAGTGCTCGAGTCTCCATGACTTCAATGGGGCTCGTTATTCGAGACGAGCACTCGAGCATCAGGAAAAGTTTGTCTCGAATAACGAGTCACCGAGCATTTCGTGCTCGCTCATCGCTACTAATAACATTCGTTACATTATTTAGTATTTAAAGGAACCTATCATCAGGGTTTCACCATTAGACCTAAAATGGGTTCCCACAGAATCTTTTCACTGTTTTTTTCATTCGTTTTTATTAATAAAAATCCCTCGTTCATATCTTTATTAAATTAATTATGTCCTGAAATACTGGCACAAATTAATCTGTGCTGTCTTAGTCGTCCATGGTGTAATAAATTTCCCCCTTCCCCCCTCCATTTCAGGCTGTGACAGGTATTTAACTGGATATGTGTGTCGCAAGCGATCGGATGGTCACATGGTCAGAGGTAGTGATGGTCACCCTTTACCCCTCCCCTCTCCTCCCCTCCCTGCTCATGTCTGTGTGTAATGTATAGTAAAGCATTGCCAGTGTCTGTCCTGTACTGCTGCATGCGCATTCTCCTAATATACAGGTGAGAGAGACCACAGACTCAGCTACACAAGTACCTGCATGTTCTGCTATAACATGGCTCCCTGGAGCTGTTGTATCTCTTCTTATACACACGCAGGCTGCAGGGGCGCCAGCACCAGGAAGCACATGGAGGAGCCATTACCACCATTATACTTCATACCATTATACAGGCTGTCAGTCATGTGTTAGGAGTACTCATACCACAAACAGGCGCAGGGGCACCTGGACCAGGAAGCACTGGAGGAGCCATTACACCATTATACCTCACACCATTATACAGGCTGTCAGTCATGTGTATAGAGTACCATACACACAGGCGGCAGAGTAGCACCACGACCAGGAAGCAGATGGAGGAGCCATTCACCACTTATACCTCACATCATTGTACGGGCTGTTGCTGTGCCTACCACTCATGAATAGCTGGACAGCTTGAAATGCTAATGACTCTTGGACATCTCACAGGTCATTTACATACAGCTTTAGGGCCTCATTGCTTAAGTTTACAGGCAAGTAGAGGGACAATGAAGGGATAGAGACAATGCTTTCTAATGGCAGTTTTATAACATATAATATATTAGTTCCGGGGGTTATTTGCCTGACGGGTTCTCTTAAGACATGATGATGGATTTATAACAAAACAAACTAAGAAAACAGTGAGAAGACTTCTGTGGGAACCTGTCATTGTCCAATGGGAAAACCTGATGTCATGTTCCCTTTTAAAAATGCACAATTACACAATTGCGTGAATTTAAGAAGTTTACTAATATATACTTAGTAGGATTACCTGTGTATCATCATTTTTGGCCACTTTACAGTATATGGAGCTGTGCTGCGTTGCCCAGCCCCCCGTCTGCTGCCTATGTACAATCTCAATAAAGATTCCTTCGCACGAAACTGGCGAGTGCCGCTGTATTCTGCTTGCTTTATTCAGAAACTCTTACTGCTCTAGCTGAGCACCACCACTCGGATTACCGTGCAATAAGGCAAAACCTTACCTGCAAGATCCGTACCGGACGCCACCAGGAAGAGAGTCTGTGCGCCGGATGGTGCCGGGACACTGTTCTCTCGCGTTTATTATTATACTGGACCTATTGTATTCCCTGACCAAGCCCCATTCACACACGTTAAAAGTTTTTTTTCCTGTTTTGTAACAATACAAATCCTCTTCCCCTAAATGCTTAAAAGTTTCTTTGGTAATGCATTTTAGTCATTCCTATAGCTCAGGGGAGAGTAAATATAAGTTATGTTCCATTCCTAAAAACATTGCCCACAAAGTTCTGTGGAGTATAAATAATACCGAGCCATAAGAACATGCATAAAATAAATCGTCATACAAATGCATGTATATTACTTCCCTTGCATATTAATAGCATAACAACCTCTTAAATTATGACTTTATTATTTATAATGTTTACCGGCCTCCCAGCACCTCTATAAGTCATAGGAAGAAGTCGGTAGAATATTATGATGATAGATTGCACAAAGCACGTAGATCACCTTGACATATGATTTACTAGACGGAGCTGCTGCGCTCTACCTTTCTTAAAGTTTAGTTGTTCTATTTAAGCATCACCTTCCCCGTTCTCCTAAATAAATGTTAAATAATATAATGTAATATTCAATATAATATGGTAAAAAATTGCATAACGTGTTTATCACAATTTAGGCATCTCTCAGATATTAAAACAGTTTTCGATGAATATGAAAACCCTCCAGGAGTCTTGGTAAGAAAAAAAGACACGTACTTACCCACTCCAGATCTGACCAAGAAGTTATAGTGGGTAATGGGAAACTGCTTCACCAGTGAGTGACTTCGGGATGTCACTCCATTTTTCGCAGGAGACTTGCACTCCTACATTGCTCCCCCTGGTCCAAAGACACTCATTGATGAAGTAGATCACATGACCCCCAAAACCTTCAACCACCCCCCGACCCAGGGCTTGCAAAACAGATATAGCAGTATAGCAGAAATTGGGGAGCCCGAGCAGGTAAGCATGTGTTCTTTTTTACTATTTCCCCTTCCCCCTAGTGGGTTTCCCAGATTCATCGAAAAACCCTTTCATTAAAGGAAATCTACACCAGGATGAAAGATTGTAAAACCTAACCACACTTCCTGGTGGGTTCCCCCTCTGGCAGGATCTGATTTCTTTTACACCTTCCAATTCTCTTGTTTTCACAAAACAAGGCTGTGTAAAGCAAATGAGCTTGAAGGGCTTCGGGCTCCACAGCTGAAACCTGGAGTCCGTCAGGCCATTTGCATAATCAAGCTTTTTTGTAAAAACAAGGGCATAAGAAGCTAAAAGAAAGATCAGATCCGGAAAAGGGAGCACACACTAGCATGTCAGTGTGCAGGTTTACACTCTATGATCCTGGTGGTATTTCCTTTAAACTATAACCAGAACAATAATTCCATTTCTATTTTCTCTTTGCTTCTTCAGGATAGTTTGTGTTGGAGGTGATGGAACAGTCAGTGAAGTGTTTCATGGTCTTTGCTTAGAGCCCACGATGGATGCTGGGAAGACAGTAAATGGAAAACCTCTCTCACGTTCAGAGCTCCTCTGCTCTTTTATAATACCGTCAGGTGAGTGTTTATTAACCGCATCATGGTTGAGGACATCTTTAATTTGCCGTATGGGTATGATGTTTAAAAATTTTAGGTTGATAACATTGTATGTGGCTCGTAGGAGGGCAGGTTGTATACCTGGGGGGCTTGGCTATACCTTAAAAAATGATCGCAGGAAAATCCAGTGTGCGATAGATGGTTGACGACGTCAGTGGGATAGGCTAGGTGGTGGCGTGCAAAATCAGGGGTAGTGACAACATTTCCGATGGGACACGTAGTTAAATAAAAAAAGGGGAAAGAAAAAAAAGGGGATTAAAAAAAGCGCTCACAAAACTAAATGGTACTGGGGAGTAAACCATACAGATAATAAACAACCCATACTACGGACTTATACCAAAAGTGCAAATCAACTGTGCCGTGATCTCCCCAATGCATATTCACACCGATCTGATCGCGTCCGTCACGACTACTACGTCAAAGTATTAACATTGTCAACTACCACATCGATATATGTCTACATTGTTCAGATCTTGCCAGCCTAGACTGGCTCCCAGCTCCGCAATCATTGGTATAGCAGGGCAGTATGTAAGTATTCGTGAAATGAACGGACAACAAAGGAAAAGCCTTGGTCACCTTCCCGGTCCTAAGACCACATAGTGATACTTGAACTATGTACTAGTACTGGTATTCAGGCATCTAGACTCTTTCCCAATGTCACAGAACTACAGTTTATGTGCACAGTCTCTCGCAAGTACACCTGTTAACCACTACAGTGACACACACATTATCTGTGGAGACATAAAGTACTTAGTATCTTCATATCCCCATATCAAATCAACTGTTATTTTAATATACCTGGCATCAGAGGGGGTGTGTCCGGCGCTCACATCGGGCCGACAAGGACGACACGCCCCTCCTCAGCAGATCCTCTCAGCTCACATTCACTCATCTGGCATAGACCTAACCTGCCATCGGCGGTACTTACGGCGAGGTCGGTGGAAGATCCTTTGTCCCAGGAACATCGTGAACCGATCTTCCCCTGCTAGTGGAGGGCTAGCTGAATACACAGGATCACAGCAGGCTTCCATGCCCGCAGGAGCGGTGTAACAGTAGACAGGTGTCGAAATCTCATGTAGGTGACAGAATCAACTGACCATCGAGCCAGTAGCTAATCCGTCCATACTTGAGGTAAACTGTGACCCTAATCGATGACATTCACCTGACATGCAACCTGCGCGTAAGTCACGTGTGATATAAAGTGGGCCATGTGTAAGTATACACGCTCTCACCTTAAATAGCAAGACAACGGTGCACATGTTGACGCTACGCACGTTCTATTTACTCTATTCTCACCACCCCACTGAAAATAATGAACAGATGAATCGTGACGCTGTGAATGTAATATCCTGCGTAAGCCGTCGAATATTGGGGTGCTAGAGAGCTGGATAACAGGTCCCGCATGACCGCAACCATGTCCCTAGCAGTCGTGAGACCGATGTCAATCAGAGGAATGCTCCGTGGAGTGCGAGGCACAGACGATGTACATATCTACAATGTGTCTAATATGTCTGAATGCAGGACCCTTAACCTGATCAACATGGCTATCATCAACTATCATGCGCAATAGACTTTTGCAGATAAGCAGATGTAATTACGTAAACACTGTATTGGAACTCGTTGCAATAAGGACTAATAGACATATAGCAAATATAATTAACTCATAAGTCACGTAGATCTTCTGTAATATATATTTTATTTCTAATGCTTGCAGTTCCATTTAAACTCGGGCAAGGCAAGGTGACCCTAATTGTCAAATCGACAAGTCGATTCTGGGGAATTATAACCACTGCTGCTTCACTCCTGCTGCGGTTTTACACATGTTCTCAGCGCTATAGTCTAGTGATGATGGATACTAGATAAGCTATGCAAGCCTACCAATACACTACAAATAAAATAACACGACAGAGGACTATTTCACACAACATATAATACATCCACAGTAAAAACTGTTAAATAAAAAAGTAATAAATAAGAAATTAAAATAATATCCAATAAACAAAAAAAACAATTCCGTTCTACTACCCAATCACCGCTACTCTTCGCAACATACCCCCTCGCGGTCTCTTGTTCACCCTCCCATCTTACCTGCTCCAAACGTCCCCCACAACTTCTAACACATACTCTTACAATTAAAAAAAAAATAATAAAAAACATAACAAATACCTAAAAACAAATAGCTTAAAAAAATATTATAAACATCCATTCCACCCAACCCACGGACCCACCCCTACACGCAACCACAGCGTATCCCCTTGATTCCCCCACGTTGGTCCCCGTTCGGCAGGTGGTTTCACATGATTACGGGGGGGAGGAATGTTAAAGGGAGGTCGCTGAAGTGAGGTCCTAATGGCCGTCCACACCCCCCCAGGGCTGGAAGTAAGCTCTAGGTCGCTTACGCTCCTGTGGTGCATGTCGGCGGCTCCGCCTACTGAGTAATGCATGGTGCAGTGCCGAGCGCTCAGCGATCCATGATTTCCGAGGTTTGCCTTGTGGAGTCTACCGGTGTTGGATGTGGTATTTGGCTCCCTCGATGAGAGAGTTCGCCACTAAAGAGAATATGAGGAGTGGGTCTATCCCCATCTAGGTGTCGTAGGTCCAGGGTGGGTGCGAGGTTGGAGCGAACTTTGTGAAGAGCAATAATCCCTGTCGGGATTCCGAAGGTGGGATATGTGGGGGGTGGGGTAATGTGTGGGCTGATGAATGTTCTCCCTCGCTCTTCCTCCGTCCTCTTGCGGCGCGCCACACGGCCCGTGGCCGCGGGGCCAGGCGTGGGCGGGCCCTATGTTATTTGCGCCGGCTCCGGTTCCCCCCGCCGCCGCCGTCGATGCGCCCCGGCCCCCCCCTCAGGAGCCCGACAGCCTTGCGCCAACGAAAACAAGCGCAGGCCCCGACCTATCACCCCGTGTAGGTTCCCAGCCATGATCTCTTGTGTTTTCCGATCAAGAGTTCTCGCAACAACCGCAAAAGGTGTGTTGTAGTCTTTCGAATAGAACAGGTGAGAAGAGAGGTGGGGGATAGAGGTCTTGTTCCATCTTCAACGCATATAGTAGTATTGATATCAATTCTCATCACTGCGTCCCATCGCACTTCACACTTCTGTTCCCTTCATAATTTGAACTACTTAGTTTCAATTTCAGAGACCCTGTGATGCACTGTCACACATCATGTTGACCTCATGCATGACTTCAGATCTGCCAATAATACAAACCTGCTTTCCCTCTTCCTGGCTTCAGTGGGGTGATCTGAACTTTCCCCCAACCAGAAAGTGGCCCAACCCCCCTCAGCACTTCAGCTGAATCTCAATCCTATTTTATAATATACTCTATATATCCAGCTCATGCGATGAGAGCACTACAGGTAAATAGTTGAATTGTTATCCAATGCGTAATCCCCCAGGGGGTCTAACACTAGTTTTGTGGTCAAGTAACCCGGTGACAGGTGAAAAAACCCAACTTTAAAGAGAAGAGAATAAAAACCACGAGCAGAGGGGGATAAAGGGGAAAAGGAGGGGGGAAAAAGAGGAATAAGAGGAAAATGGAAGGGCAGAGGAAGAACTCTCAAGACCGATGATACCACCATAGCAAATCCTTTATAAAATTTTAAAGAAGATGTTATCTGTCCCCACTACCCAAAACTTCCTTGGCTTCTTATTTTCTCTGGACAAATCCAATTGACGCTGTAGAGGCTGTGGTTTATCAGCTTATATCCCACCATTTTATGGTGGAAATTCCCCAAGCTTTTAAAGCCTTCCAATTTACCATTAACCCCACATAAAAATAACTTTACAAATCTATGATAAAAAGCATTGCCTAATCCCTTAAAATGGTTTCCATCATTTGTACTTATATGCAAACTCACCTGAATTGAGTCGCAGTGATATTAATGAGTCCTGCATATTACAATTATATGCTTGCCCCGCCCTCCTTGTCCTGCTGACAGGCTCACTGCTAGGACTGTTGCTGTATGGTACTAGTACCAGCTGCCAATATTCAACTACAGATATTACGCTCTTGTTCACTTAATATTAGGGTTAGAAAAAATATGTCAAATGTGTCAAGTGTCTTGCTTAAGGGAGAGCTGTTACATCAATTGACTCACTTTATATCACGTGACTGGGTGATGTCATCGAAGGTCCTTTACCCAGTAAATTACCTCATAATGTATTTGACATACATAAAAGACTTCTACTCTTCCCAATTCCTCCCTGGAATCATGCTGTGATTTCATGTGACAGCTACAGACATGGGGAGATGTTAATTTTTTTTTCCTGGCAAAGGATCTTACATGAATGATAGTACGGAGGCATAAGTATGGAGAGGAATAGATGAGAAGGATCCTGGAGATCAGGACACACCCCTCTGCTGCCAGGTATATAAAATAAAGTTGATTTTATGGGATATAAGGAACCAAGTGTTAGTCTAAAATAAGGGTGTCATTTAGTTAACAGGGATCTATGGAATTCTTCAATAATGTATTTGTGAAAAATCTAGTGATAAGTTTCCCTTTAAGCCTCTGCTGTAACCGGTACTTTTCCTTTTTTCCTTTCTTTCCATTTCCTTTGGTACTATTCCCGCTTACAATGATGGGAGCTAGGTGGCAATCTGTAACAATGTAGTTATCGTGTATTGACAATGTTATGACGAGTATGGAGGATGTTGGTGGTGAGTATTTGGTTGAATAGATTGTATTTATTTTTGTTTATGCGTATACTATGCAGGAAGATCCCGATTTGAGACACTAGCATTGAAGTGTTACAAATCGCCCCTGACTGGATCCTTTTAAGGAGAATGAGTACTACCTATCCCAATGCAACCAGAGTAAGGTACAAGGAACAAACGGAGGGGAAAATTGTTCGGGAGAAGGAGAGTCAACCACCTCCGTACCCTACTTCTAGCATAAATATGTCTCACCATGATATGCGGATAAATCACTCACCTGACGGTATTATCCAAGAGAGGCAGAGGAGCTCTGACATGATAGAGGTTTTCCATTGTACTGTCCTTCCCAGCATCCCTTGGGCTCTAAGCAAAGACCATGAACCTTCACTGACGGTTCCATCACCTCCACACAAACTAATCCTGAAATAGCAAGAGAAAAATAGAATGGAATTATTGGTTCTGGTTATAGTTTAAAGGAAATCTACCACCATGATCATAGAGTGTAACCCTAGCACACTGACATGCTAGGTGTGTGCTCCCTTTTTCCGGATCTGATCTTCTTTTAGCTCTTATGGCCCTTGTTTTTTACCAAAAAAAGTCTTGATTATGCAAATAGCCTGACGGACGCCGGTTTCAGCTGTGGAGCCCGAAGCCCTTCAAGCTCATTTGCGTAACGCCGTGTTTTGTGAAAACAAGAGAATTGGAAGTAAAAGAAATTCAGATCCTGCAGAGTGGACCCACAGGAAGTGTTGTAGGTTTACAATCTTTTCTCCTGGTGGTAATTTCCTTTAAATGAAAGGGTTTTTCGATGAATCTGGGAAACCCCTAGGGGGAAGGGAATAGAAAAAATAAACACCTGCTTACCCTGCCGTGGCTCCCAATTTCTGCACTGCTATATCGTTTTGCAAGCCCTGGGTCGGTGTTGAAGGTTTTGGGGGTCATGTGATCTACTTCCATCCAATTAGTGGTCTCCTTGGACCAGTGGACAATGTAGGAAGTAAGTCTCTGGAACATGGAGTGCATCCCGAAGTCACTCACTGGATGAAGCAGTTTTTCCCCATTACCCACTATACCTTCTGGTCAGATCTGGAGTGGGGTAAGTACGTGTCTTTTTTTCTTACCAAGACTCCTGGAGGGTTTTCATATTCATCGAAACTGTTTTAATTCTGAGAGATGCCTAAATTGTGATAAACACGTTATGCAATTTTTTACCATATTATATTGAATATTACATTATATTATTTAACATTTTATTAGAGAACGGGGAGGTGACTGCTAAAGAGAAACTAAACTGTAAGAAGTAGAGCGCAGCAGCTCAGTCTAGTACATATGTCACGGGTGATCTACGTGCTTCTGTGCACTCTATCATCATATATTCTACCGCTTTCCTATGACTTATAGAGGTAGCTGGAGGCCGTCAACAGTGATAAATAAATAAAGTCATAATTTAAGAGTTGTTAATTGCCCTATTAAATGCAAGGTAAGTAATTACATGCATTTGTATGACGAATTTCTTTTTCTTTCTTCTTAGGGCGGTATTATTTATACTTCCCACAATTACTTTGTGGGCACTGTTTTTAGGACTGGACCATACTTATAATTTACTCTCCACCTGAGCTATAGGAATGACTAAAATTGCATTACCAAAGAAACTTTTAAGCATTTAAGGGAAGAGGATTGTATTGTTACAAAACGAAAAAAAATTTCTTTTAACGTGATGTGAATGGGGCTTGGTCAGGGAATAAATAGAGTCCATATAATAATAAACGGAGAGACAGTGTCCCGGCCACCATCCGGCTGGCACAGATCTCTTCCTGGGTGGCGTTCCGGTCGGGATCTTGGCAGGTAAGGTTTGCCTTTATTGCCCACGGTATCCGAGTGGTGTGCTCAGTCAAGCAGTAAGAGTTGCATGAAAAGCAAGCAGAATACAGCGGCACTCGCCAGTTTCGTGCAAGGAATCTTTATTGAGATGTGTCATAGGCAGAGCGGGGCTGGCAACGCAGCCAGCTCCATATACTTAAAGTGCCAAAAATGATGGATACACAGTACCTCACTAATATATATATTAGTAAACTTCTTAAATCAACGCACTTGTTATTGTGCATTTTTAAAATGAACCCTTACATCAGGTTTCCCCATTGGACCTAATGACAGTTTCCCCACAGAAGTCTTCTCACTGTTTCTTAGTTTGTTTTTTTGTTATATAAAATCCATCACTCATGTCTTAAGAGGACCCGTCAGGCAAGATTAACCCCGTAACTAAATGATTAATATGTTATAAACTGCCATTATAAAGCATGTCTCTATCCCTTCATTGTCCCCTCTACTGCCTGGAAACTTAAGCAATGAGGCCCTAAAGCTGTATGTAAATGACGCTGTGAGATGTCCATGAGTCAATTAGCATATTCAAGCTGTCCAGCTTATCATTTGGGAGGCACACCACAGCCCAGTAAATGATGTAAAGGGGGGTGTATATGGTGTAATGGCGCCTCCCTCTGCTTCCTGGTCCGTGGTGCCTCTGCATCCTGTGTTTATGAGTTACTCCTATACACATGACTGACAGCCTGTAAATGGTTGTGATGTATAAATGGTGAATGGTCCTCCATGTTGCTCCTGGTCCAGGTGCCCATGCAGCCTGTGTGTGAATGAGATACTCCGATAACACCGACTGACAGCCTGTATAATGGTATGAAAGTTATATGGTGTAATGCTCCTCATGTGCTTTCCTGGTGCTGGCGCCCCCTGCATCCTGCGTGTGTATAGAAGAGATACAACAGCTCCAGGCAAGCCATGTTATAAGCAGAACATTTCAGGTACTGTGTAGCTGATGTCTGTGTCTCTCTCACCTGTATATTAGGAGACTGCAGCAGGTCATCAGATACAGCACAGACACTGGCAAGCTTTACCTATACATACACACCAGAACATGAGAGGGGGAGGAGGGGGATTGGGTACGGGTGACATCACTACCTCTGACCATGTTACCATGCCGATCGCTTGCGACACAATATCCAGTTAAAGGCCTGTCACCGCCTAAAGGAGGGGGGAATGGGGGACTTTAACACCATGTGACGACTAAGACCGCACAGATTAATTTGTGGCCAGTACTTTTCAGGACATCATTAATTTAATAAAGTGTATAACGAGGTATTTTTATAATAAAACTGAATAGAAAACATTGAAAAGATCTCGTGGAACCCATTTTAGGTCAATTGGGGGGGGTGAAACCTGAGATATGTTTCCCCTTAAATACTAAATACTGGTAACGGAATGTATTATTAGTAGAGATGAGCGAGCACGAAAATGATCGGGTACTCGTTATTCGGACAAACTTTCCTGATGCTCGAGTGCTCGTCTCGACAAAAAAAAAATAACGAGCCCCCATTGAAGTCAATGGGAGACTCACAAAGAGCACATTTTCAAGGGACCATGGTTCGGGAATAAATGTGTTTTAACTTGAAAAAAATGCTTCTCAGAAGTTAGCAGATTATGCAATCATCTGCAATCTATTCTTTCTTCACATGTTCCGCGCGTAATATTACTCCCGACAGTTAGCATATGTGAAGAACAGTTAAGAATAGAATAAAACAGGAACACAGGATCATTTAAGTGAAAATGCGTTGAAAACCACAGTGAAGAATAGATTACATATGTTGCGGCACAATCTGCTTACTAACTTGTTCGGGAGATAACGCTGTCCCCGGGATTCGCGCTCCTCCGCTCTTCTTCCACGAGGTTCTCCCTCTCCCCCGGATCTCTCTGCCCCTTCCCGATGTTGTGCCCATATTTTACCCAACTAGGTTCAACGTCCATGATGTCTGCTGACATTTCAGGAAACAAAGTAATGCCTCTTGCTAAACGCCACTATCTCATTGTGGGGTCGGAGAATTTTGCCGAGGCATCAATGAAGGCTACCCGCTGGTTTTGTTGTCTACATGATTTAAACAGCCTCGGATAGTTAAATGGTAAAACGTTTTTCGGTTTCAACATTCAAACATGGAGAACCTCGCTGTCCCACCATAGACAGGGGGCATCCTCTACACCGAGAGGAGAGGTAGTTCTACCATCACCAAAGACTGGAGGCATCCTCTACACCGAGAGGAGAGGTGGTTCTACTATCAGACAGGGGGCATCCTCTACAACCTAGTTGAGAGGAGGTTCTACCATCACCATAGACAGGGGCATCCTCTACACCTAGAGGAGAGGCGGTTACCATAGACAGGGGGCATCCTCTACACCTAGTTGAGAGGAGGTTCTACCATCACCATAGACAGGGGGCATCCTCTACACCTAGAGGAGAGGCGGTTCTACCATCACCATAGACAGGGGAATCCTCTACACCTAGAGGAGAGGAGGTTCTACCATTACCATAGACAGGGGAATCCTCTACACCTAGAGGAGAGGAAGTTCTACCATCATCATAGACAGGGTTTCTTTACTGTAAGAGGAGTGAGACTGTGAAACTCTTTTCCACAAGATGTTATAATGGCTGATAATTTGTACATGTTCATGAGGGGCCTGGGTGCCTTTCTGAATAACAATAATACCACATTGTATGGTAATAAAATTGTATAAAACTTTTTTATTAGGGGTCGGGAATGAATTTTTCCATTTTCTTTGGGTAAATTGGCACCAGCCTTGCAGGGTTTTTGTCTTCTTCTGAAGAAACACAATATAATTTACTACGATATTATGGTAAGTGTGTCAGACATTGCCACGCACTGCACTTGGTTTTCTCGAAGAGCCAAGCATTTTGCTCTGCGATTTATGACAATCCCATACTATAGAATGGTTCTCTTGATAAGTAGGGGGTCCCATTCTCCTGATTGGTGAGAAGTCTGATAGCTTCTTATCTCCCCATACTTATCTCCGAGGCCCGCCGGAGTGCACTGAAGTTCACCGGCCTATTTCTGGTGAAGGTAAGTGTGAGTCCAGCGACACTTTTTTTTAAAAAATGCGGCGGTTTTTCCGAATCCTTCGGGTTTTCGTTCGTCCATGACCCGCGCCAAAATCCCAGGGCATTTCAGGAAAAATTGGCGCAAATCGGAAATATTCGGGTAACAGGTCGGGTAATCGCTAATCGGGCCCTTAGTAAATGACCCCCATTAAGTAGGAAGAGCATTGAGTAAGGACAACTGCATATGTATTAATCACAGATTTCAGCTTTGGCTCATGCACGGGGACAGGCAGTGTACATGAGCCCTTAGAAAGTGAAAAAAACATGTTTGTGTGCATGAGGTCTTATAGCCAGGGGAGAGGAATAAAGAAGAAAATAAAATACAGAGTAGACCTCGTGGAGACGGCCGTGTCTGACCGCTGTTCACCCCTGCACTCTCCATAGGAAGCTGAGTGGCCATGCTGAAAATACGGTCAAAAATAGGACCTGCATTATCTATGATGGGACAGCTGAGACTGGAGGCATCCTCTACACCGAGAGGAGAGGTGGTTCTACTATCACCATAGACAGGGGGCATCCTCTACACCTAGTTGAGAGGAGGTTCTACCATCACCATAGACAGGGGGCATCCTCTACACCTAGAGGAGAGGCGGTTCTACCATCACCATAGACAGGGGAATCCTCTACACCTAGAGGAGAGGAGGTTCTACCATTACCATAGACAGGGGAATCCTCTACACCTAGAGGAGAGGAAGTTCTACCATCATCATAGACAGGGTTTCTTTACTGTAAGAGGAGTGAGACTGTGAAACTCTTTTCCACAAGATGTTATAATGGCTGATAATTTGTACATGTTCATGAGGGGCCTGGGTGCCTTTCTGAATAACAATAATACCACATTGTATGGTAATAAAATTGTATAAAACTTTTTTATTAGGGGTCGGGAATGAATTTTTCCATTTTCTTTGGGTAAATTGGCACCAGCCTTGCAGGGTTTTTGTCTTCTTCTGAAGAAACACAATATAATTTACTACGATATTATGGTAAGTGTGTCAGACATTGCCACGCACTGCACTTGGTTTTCTCGAAGAGCCAAGCATTTTGCTCTGCGATTTATGACAATCCCATACTATAGAATGGTTCTCTTGATAAGTAGGGGGTCCCATTCTCCTGATTGGTGAGAAGTCTGATAGCTTCTTATCTCCCCATACTTATCTCCGAGGCCCGCCGGAGTGCACTGAAGTTCACCGGCCTATTTCTGGTGAAGGTAAGTGTGAGTCCAGCGACACTTTTTTTTAAAAAATGCGGCGGTTTTTCCGAATCCTTCGGGTTTTCGTTCGTCCATGACCCGCGCCAAAATCCCAGGGCATTTCAGGAAAAATTGGCGCAAATCGGAAATATTCGGGTAACAGGTCGGGTAATCGCTAATCGGGCCCTTAGTAAATGACCCCCATTAAGTAGGAAGAGCATTGAGTAAGGACAACTGCATATGTATTAATCACAGATTTCAGCTTTGGCTCATGCACGGGGACAGGCAGTGTACATGAGCCCTTAGAAAGTGAAAAAAACATGTTTGTGTGCATGAGGTCTTATAGCCAGGGGAGAGGAATAAAGAAGAAAATAAAATACAGAGTAGACCTCGTGGAGACGGCCGTGTCTGACCGCTGTTCACCCCTGCACTCTCCATAGGAAGCTGAGTGGCCATGCTGAAAATACGGTCAAAAATAGGACCTGCATTATCTATGATGGGACAGCTGACCAGGTGTAATAGACCTCTATTTAAGCTGAGATCTTGCCACAAATTTTTGCAGTAAAACTAAAGAAGAAATGGGGGGGGGGACTTTTTTAAGGAATGATACAGAGAAAACAGGAGGGGGGCTCCAAGAATAGGGAAACTGTTCTGTCTATATGGTAGTTACCATTAAATATGATAGAAACTCATGCCATGTAATTATTAATTATATATATTATTTATAAAAAAAATTCCACTACTGAATTGCACTACTTCCACTTCGGCAAAGAATGTAAACATCAATTTACAGATCACCCCTTTAAGCCTTTATATTATTGTTTAGTTTCCAAGACTGGTGTATACCATGAATATAACGTGACTAGAATGTAACTAGGACAGGACTGGGTAACACTTATCCCTGGTCTTTGTGTTCTCTGCAGAGAAATCATTAGAGAAATCACAGAGTTATAACATCACAGTATCAAACATAAAATTACCTTGTAACTTCACTGAGGTTTTATTCCTACATTATCACAACACAGTTTAAAAAATCAATTACTCATTTGGAAGTTTTAGGTAAATTGATGAGAGAAATCATGGGTCGATGCCATCCACAAGAGGAAGGGTTTGAAGACAAGAAAGGCATTTATGCCGACCACAGGGAAGAGCCTACCTAGAATTACACCGTGGTGCTCATGTTTTTCATTCTCTATATATACCAGTAATGGGTTCTGAAAGCTAATAATTAGAGATGAGCGAGTATACTCGTCCGAGCTTGATGCTCGTTCGAGTATTAAGGTACTCGAAACGGCTCGTTGCTCGGACGAGTATCTCCCCTGCTCGAGATCGAGCATTTAATTAAAAAAACACAGTGAAGAACAGTGACGAATAGAATAAAAACAGTGAACACAGTGAACACAGGATCATTTAAGTGAAAAACACAGCGAAAAACACAGTGAAGAATAGATTACAGATGTTCGGCACATCTGCTTACTTGTCAGGAGATACGCGCGGAACGGTGCGAACAAAATACTATGGGAAGAACACATTGAAGAACACGGGGAACAGGACAGAGACATCGGGGAGCAGGACAGAGACACCGGGGAGCAGCACAGAGATGTCGGGGAGCAGCACAAAGACATCGGGGAGCAGCACATATAAATGAATCCCACCTGCAACTGGTGGCGGGAGCCTATTCAAAGATGGGTAGAGGATAAGGTAGATAAAGATAAGCCGAAGATAGTATAGTTAGAGAGTAACACTTGTGCTAGATATATCGCGCACGCGTCCTTGGATACCTGGGATCGCACATAGCAGCGGCTTTCAGGAGCATAATGAAGATGCAATAATTAACAGAGGCAGCGGCTTGCAGAGGAATACTGTAGCTGCTGCGCTTTAACAAAGAAATGACAGTACTGAGGGGCAATCTTTATAGCTTTTATTTCTTCTAGCACAGGCAGCGGCTTCAGCACTGTATCCTCCTGCAAGCTGCTGCCATATGCGATCGCGGGTAAACATGATGTTACCAGCGCAAGCGTCCTTGGATACCCGCGATCGCTTGCAGGAGGATACAGCGCTGAAGCCACTGTCTGTGCTAAAGAAAGAAAAGCTATAAAGATTTTGTGAGTAACCAAGGGCACAAGCGTCCTTGGATACTCGTGTGGCAGCTGCTTGATGGAGGATACAGAGCTGAAGCTGTTGACTGCTTGAGTAGAAGAATAAACTCTAAAAGATTGCGAGCTCACCATCACAAGCGTCCATGGATATTCACGAAGGGACAAGAGGTTCTCCCTGAAACGTTTTCCCATTTAACTATCCGAGGCTGTAAATCATGTAGACAACAAAACCAGCGGGTAGCTTCATTGATGCCTCGGCAAAATCTCCGACCACAATGAGATAGTGGCGTTTAGCACAGAGGCATTACTTTGTTTCCTGAAATGTCAGACATTCATGGACGTGGAACCCTAGTATGGTCCACATATGGCCCACATCGGGAAGGGCAGAGAGATCGGGGAGACCTCAGTGGAAGAAGAGGAGCGGATCCCGGGACAGCGTATCTCCCGACAAGTAAGCAGATGTGCCGAACATCTGTAATCTATTCTTCACTGTGTTTTTCACTGCATTTTTCACTTAAATGATCCTGTGTTCACTGTTTTTATTCTATTCTTCACTGTTCTTCACATCTGCTAACTTGTCGGGAGATAATATACGCGCGGAACAGTGAAGAATAGATTGCAGATGTTTGCATACATCTGCTAACTTATGAGAAGACATTCTTTTTCAATTAAATAACACATTTTATTCCCGAACCATGGTCCCTTTGAAAAGTGCTCGAGTCTCCCATTGACTTCAATGGGGCTCGTTATTCGAGACGAGCACTCGAGCATCAGGAAAAGTTTGTCTCGAATAACGAGTACCCGAGCATTTTAGTGCTCGCTCATCTCTACTAATAATACATTCCGTTACATTATTTAGTATTTAAAGGGAACCTATCATCAGGGTTTCACCATTAGACCTAAAATGGGTTCCCACAGAATCTTTTCACTGTTTTCTATTCAGTTTTTATTATAAAAATCCCTCGTTCATATCTTTATTAAATTAATTATGTCCTGAAAGTACTGGCCACAAATTAATCTGTGCTGTCTTAGTCGTCACATGGTGTATAAATTTCCCCCATTCCCCCCTCCTTTCAGGCTGTGACAGGTATTTAACTGGATATTGTGTCGCAAGCGATCGGATGGTCACATGGTCAGAGGTAGTGATGTCACCCGTTACCCCTCCCCTCTCCTCCCCCTGCTCATGTCTGTGTGTAATGTATAGTAAAGCATTGCCAGTGTCTGTGCTGTATCTGCTGACATGCTGCATTCTCCTAATATACAGGTGAGAGAGACACAGACATCAGCTACACAAGTACCTGACATGTTCTGCTATAACATGGCTGCCTGGAGCTGTTGTATCTCTTCTATACACACGCAGGCTGCAGGGGGCGCCAGCACCAGGAAGCACATGGAGGAGCCATTACACCATTATACTTCATACCATTATACAGGCTGTCAGTCATGTGTATAGGAGTATCTCATACACACACAGGCTGCAGGGGCACCTGGACCAGGAAGCACATGGAGGAGCCATTACACCATTATACCTCACACCATTATACAGGCTGTCAGTCATGTGTATAGGAGTAACTCATACACACAGGCTGCAGAGGCACCAGGACCAGGAAGCAGATGGAGGAGCCATTACACCATTATACCTCACATCATTGTACGGGCTGTGGCTGTGCCTCCCACTCATGAATAAACTGGACAGCTTGAATATGCTAATGACTCATTGGACATCTCACAGTTCATTTACATACAGCTTTAGGGCCTCATTGCTTAAGTTTACAGGCAAGTAGAGGGACAATGAAGGGATAGAGACAATGCTTTCTAATGGCAGTTTATAACATATAATATATTTAGTTCCGGGGGTTAATTTGCCTGACGGGTTCTCTTTAAGACATGAGTGATGGATTTATATAACAAAAACAAACTAAGAAACAGTGAGAAGACTTCTGTGGGAACCTGTCATTAGGTCCAATGGGGAAAACCTGATGTCAGGTTCCCTTTTAAAAATGCACAATTACACAATTGCGTGAATTTAAGAAGTTTACTAATATATATATTAGTGAGGATTACCTGTGTATCATCATTTTTGGCCACTTTACAGTATATGGAGCTGTGCTGCGTTGCCCAGCCCCGCTCTGCCTATGTACACATCTCAATAAAGATTCCTTCGCACGAAACTGGCGAGTGCCGCTGTATTCTGCTTACTTTATTACTGCTCTAGCTGAGCACCACCACTCGGATTACCGTGCAATAAGGCAAACCTTACCTGCCAAGATCCGTACCGGACGCCACCAGGAAGAGAGTCCTTGCAGCTGGATGGTGCCGGGACACTGTTCTCTCCGTTTATTATTATACTGGACTCTATTGTATTCCCTGACCAAGCCCCATTCACATCACGTTAAAAGTTTTTTTTCCTGTTTTGTAACAATACAATCCTCTTCCCTTAAATGCTTAAAAGTTTCTTTGGTAATGCAATTTTAGTCATTCCTATAGCTCAGGGGGAGAGTAAATTATAAGTATGTCCATTCCTAAAAACATTGCCCACAAAGTAATCTGTGGAGTATAAATAATACCGCCATAAAGAAGCAATGAAAAATAAATCGTCATTACAAATGCATGCAAGTAATTACTTCCCTTGCATATTAATAGCAATTAACAACCTCTTAAATTATGACTTTATTTATTTATAATGTTTACGGCCTCCCAGCACCTCTATAAGTCATAGGAAAGCGGTAGAATATTATGATGATAGATTGCACAGAAGCACGTAGATCACCGTGACATATGATTTACTAGACTGAGCTGCTGCGCTCTACTTTCTTAAAGTTTAGTTTCTATTTAAGCAGTCACCTTCCCCGTTCTCCTAATAAAATGTTAAATAATATAATGTAATATTCAATATAATATGGTAAAAAATTGCATAATGTGTTTATCACAATTTAGGCATCTCTCAGATATTAAAACAGTTTTCGATGAATATGAAAACCCTCCAGGAGTCTTGGTAAGAAAAAAAGACACGTACTTACCCCACTCCAGATCTGACCAGAAGTTATAGTGGGTAATGGGAACTGCTTCATCCAGTGAGTGACTTCGGGATGTCACTCCATTTTCCAGGAGACTTCACTTCCTACATTGTCCACTGGTCCAAGGAGACCACTCATTGGATGAAGTAGATCACATGACCCCCAAAACCTTCAACCCCGACCCAGGGCTTGCAAACAGATATAGCAGTAGCAGAAATTGGGAGCCCGAGCAGGGTAAGCATGTGTTCTTTTTTCTATTTCCCCTTCCCCCTAGTGGGTTTCCCAGATTCATCGAAAAACCCTTTCATTTAAAGGAAATCTACCACCAGGATGAAAGATTGTAAACCTACCACACTTCCTGGTGGGTTCCCCCTCTGGCAGGATCTGATTTTCTTTTACCTTCCAATTCTCTTGTTTTCACAAAACAAGGCTGTAAAGCAAATGAGCTTGAAGGGCTTCGGGCTCCACAGCTGAAACCTGGAGTCCGTCAGGCTCATTTGCATAATCAAGCTTTTTTTGTAAAAACAAGGGCATAAGAAGCTAAAAGAAGATCAGATCCGGAAAAAGGGAGCACACACTAGCATGTCAGTGTGCTAGGTTTACACTCTATGATCCTGGTGGTAGATTTCCTTTAAACTATAACCAGAACCAATAATTCCATTTCTATTTTTCTCTTTGCTTCTTCAGGATAGTTTGTGTTGGAGGTGATGGAACAGTCAGTGAAGTGGTTCATGGTCTTTTGCTTAGAGCCCAGATGGATGCTGGGAAGACAGTAAATGGAAACCTCTCTCCTGTCAGAGCTCCTCTGCCTCTTGGTATAATACCGTCAGGTGAGTGTTTATCCGCATATCATGGTGAGACATCTTTATTATATGGTAGGATGTTGTTTGCATTTGGGATAGGTAGTACTCTTCTTCCTTAAAAGGATCCAGTCAGGGCGATTTGTAACACTCAATGGCTAGTGTCTCAAATCGGGATCTGTCCTGCATAGTATACGGCATAAACAAAAATACATACAATATATTCACACCAATATATTCACACCAACATCCTCCTATACTAGTCATTTAACATTGTCAATACACGATAAACTACATTGTTACAGATTGCCACCTAGATCCCCATCATTGTAAGAGGGAATAGTAAAAAATGGAAAGAAAGGAAAAAAGGAAAAGCTACCGGTTACTAAGCAGAGGACTTAAAGGGAACTTATCACTAGATTTTTCACAAATACAGTTATTGACAGATTCCCATAGATCCCTGTTAACTAAATGACACCCTTATTTTAGCTAAAACTTGTTTCCTTTATATCCCCATAAAATCAACTTTATTTTATATACCTGGCATCAGAGGGGGTGTGTCCTGCTCTCCAGGATCCTCTCATCTATTCCTCTCCATACCTTATGCCTCCGTACTATTCAGTCATGTAAGATCCTTTGCCCAGGAACATTAACATCTTCCCCATGTATGTAGCTGATCACATGAAATCACAGCATGCTTCCATGGAGGATTGGGAAGAGTAGAAGTCTTTTATGTATGATCAAATACATTCATGAGGTTAATGTTACTGGGTAAAGGACCTTCGATGACATCACCCTAGTCACGTGATATAAAGTGGTCAATGATGTAACAGCTCTCCCTTAAGCAAGACACTTGCACATTTGACATATCTTTTTCTACCCCTAATATTAAGTGAACAGAGCTGTATATATCTGTAGTTGAATATTGGCAGCTGGTACTAGTACCATACAGCAACATGTCCTAGCAGTGAGACCTGTCAATCAGGAACAAGGAGGCGGGGCAATGCATATTAATTGTAATATGCAGGACTCCATTAATATCACTGGACTCAATTCAGGTGATTTGCATATAAGTTTACAAACTGATTGGAACCATTAAGGGATTAGGCAATGCTTTTTATTCATAGATTTTGTAAAGTATTTTTATGTGGGTTAATTTAAATGGCAGGCTTTCAAAGCTTGGGGAATTTCCACCATAAATGGTGGATATAAGCTGATAAACCACAGCCTCTACAGCGTAAATTGGACTTGTCCAGATAAATACGAGCAAGTTGTCGTGGGGACAGATACCATCTTCTTAAAATTTTATAAAGGCATTTGCTATGGTTGTATAAATAGTGTTCTTTGAGAGTTATTCATAGCGGAAAGTCATTCTGCCAGAGCGATGTCTTTCCCGATATTCTTCTCCCTTTTTAACATCCTAGCCTAGTTTTTTTTTATGGCTCTCTTTAAAGTTTAAACTGTAAAGTTACTGACAAAAAATAGTGTTAGAACAACTGGGGAGAGCATTTTATAACAATTCCAACGATACCTGTAGCTGGCTTCTTCATAGCCTGAGATATATCTAGTATATATAAAATTAGATTGAGATTCAGCTAATTCTGATGTGGGTGGGCACTTCCTGGTTGTGACATCAGCTCACCTCACTGAAGCCAGAAGAGGACAGCAGGTTTGTAATTGGCCGATCTGAAGCATGTGATGAGTCACATGCTTGTGACATCACTACAGGTCCTTTGCATTGAACTAAGTACTTTCAAATGATGCAGGGCAGCATCTTTGTGATTGGCTGGCCTGAAGCATGTGATGAGCCTCCTGTCCTCTCTAGCTTTACTATATGGTTTCCTATGGCAACAAGAAAGCATGACAAATGGAGATTAGCCTGGGGGCAAGTTAAAACCTCTGTTAGCTGCTAAACACCAGCAGATAGTTAACGATAGTAAATTAGAGAATTGTTTATTTTTGCTTAGTGCAGAGTTGGGCAAAAGTTTTTATACTTTACAGATGTACTTTAATTACATCTGAGTAGGCAATGGGGCTCATTTGCTAAGGGTCGCGTCGCACACTTTCGTCGGACTGTGCGCCTTTTTCAGGGATTACACAGCTTGAACAGTGTCTGCACTGGGATTTTGCCGCACGCAAACTTTTTTTGGCACAGCTGCGCTGGCTTCCATGCGACACAAGTTAGGGGGCGTGCCGTCGGACGATCCGACCGATTTGGACTGAGCGCGGGATTTAACTTTCAAATTGTGTTGCGAAGCCAAGCACTTAGATGCACCACTAAAAAGATGGTGAACTCTATCGGACCTGAGCGGGGAAGCGACACAAACAGGATATTGGGCGCACAATCTTAGGGAATCACGGCACAGTGCATTTGCACTTTTGGTAAACTCCGATGGGGGACTGGGTGTCTCCCCAATGTCTCTGTTAATAACATTTTTCATACATTTGGGTGGATTTCTCTCAAGTAGAAATTGATTCTGAGGATTTTATAAAAGATGCCAACTTAATGGTGTTTTCCCACGAAGAAAAGTTAGGCCCTATCCCCTGGATAAGCCCTAACTTGCTGATTAGTGGGGATCTCAGTTCTGAGACCCAGATCACAAAAACGAGGGGACTGATAGGGTCCCAAGTACCTCCAGGGGACCCTTCGTCGCTCCTTCAGACTAATGGAGCAGATGGTCACGCATGACGGTTCTGATCCATTAATCTCTATGGAGCTGATGGAAATTTCTGAGCGCTACCCTTAGCTCGGCTTCCCATCTGCAGATTGAACTGTGTTTTTAATAGGAGAAATTTTGTAAAAAAAAAGAAAGTTGGATTATTAAATGATTAGAATTAGACTACTACACTATAAATGTGCTTCTGTTGGGCCATATCAGTATGCCGCAGTATACTTCTAGGATATAGGAAAGACTGTTCTGTCACCTATTGTTAATGCATGAGCATATGGCGAGGCCTGGAGCCGCTCTTCTGGCTATTTCCATTGGCATTTGTTGCTGCGGAATCCATAGATAAGTAGACAAAAAGGCTCCGTCACTGCCAGACATGAAGCACATAAACATGGCGGTGTCTTATGTTCCCTATGTTATGTTATATAATACTAAGATGTTCTAAGATCTCTCTGGAAACATTGGGATCAGTGGTGAAGTGCTGCTTAGCTTTTCAGGAAGATGTCAGACATGCTTGGATGGCAACTCATTACATCACATTTATCTCCTTGGTGTGGGAGACATTAACAGCCTCATGAATATTCATGTCATCTGGTTAATTAACTTAATTGTTGTACAGAAAGTGCTTTCTCATCCAAGGACATTCTTTATTTCTGTCTTGCAATTTTCGCTTGGATTCATCTTCCTCGCTTGATGTCTGGAGCTATTTATTTTCCTAAATTGAAAAATATCTTATACAGAGGTTGTGGCGTCTGATGGCACAGAATTTATGTATTTACTCCTGTCTCGTACCTTACCATTTATGTCATGTGTGATATGATAAAATACAAGATTTTATGGTGACGGAGTAGAATAGATTTTGTTACCCTGCAAAAAAAATATTCCCCTGCATTGTTCCTAAAGAAATAGTCTGAATAATTGCCAATGTCCTCTACAATTGCCATTGTCCTCTACTTAAAGGGATATTTCAGGACTATTTTTTTTTTATCTTCGGATGTCATCAATAGAAAGACAGAATAGAAAGACAAGAACAGGAAGGCGCTTATAGGGTAATAAAGTTTTTGCAGGGTTTAGTAGTGTTCCACCTTATTTGGAGATAACACATTGGGGCAGATTTACTTACCCGGTCCATTCGCTATCCAGCGGCGCGTTCTCTGCAGTGGATTCGGATCCGGCCGGGATTCACTAAGGTAGTTCCTCCGACATCCACCAGGTGTCGCTGCTGCGCTGAAGTCCGCCGAGGCCCGCCGGAATGCACTGAAGTTCCTGGTGAAGGTAAACGCGAGTCCCGCGACACTTTTTTAAAAAAAAAATGTGGCGGTTTTTCCGAATCTCTGGGTATCCCGGTGCCTCCCACACATGCTGTTATAGTAGGGGAATGAAGGTACCTGGCCAATATCAAACCTGCAGGGGTCCGTCCCTACTAATCAGCCTGGTGAGATCTTTCCCTGCTCCACAGGCCGATGATGTTGCTCCATCTGTCACATTGCTGGTTTGATCTGATGCAACTGATGGTAGATGTCCTCTGGCTTCTCTGCATAGTGGCTATGCTTGGTAGTGCAGCTAAGCTCCATTTAAAGGTCCTTTACAGGACATCTACTGCCAGGATGAAGAACTGTATACAAATGAGCCCGAGGGGCATCAGGTTCCATAGGTGTCAATGGAGCTCGGAGTCCCTCAGGCTCGTTTGCATACAGTCTATCATCCTGGCAGTAGATATCCTGTAAAGGACCTTTAAATGGAGCTTAGCTGCAATACCAAGCATAGCCACTATGCAGAGAAGCCACAATGCTCCTCCAAGTGTTGCATTGATTTGTGGTAGTCTCGGGTGTCACACACCCCTCAATACCCACAATGTTACCAGCTTAGAGACCCATTGATTCTGTGTAGAAGATGTTGCCTTTGGAGCTCTTGTAGATATCATATTCATTAAAGTTGTATATATATATATAACCTGTATGTATTGTTTTCCAGGCACCACCGATGTCTTGGCTTATTCTCTTCATGGCATTAAACACCCAGTGACTGCAGCATTACACATCATTATGGGTAAGGATTCTTCTCTGGTACCGAGTAATATTAAAGGGCTTTCCTCTGAAATTTTTTTAAATATTATTTTAATAATGACCATCAATGGCCATCTTACTATAGGATACACTTCCTACATCCTCTGTCCAGATACAAAGCACAGCATGTTAAGTAGCTGCTCTATATAGTAGATGTGGCGCCATTTTTGTCCTCTTCTCCTGAAACCTGCCCATAGTTGCTTAGTTTAGCATCTAAACTTCAATACATGATAGTATATCTTACACTTTTCAAGGAAGCTTCATTAGTTACTTCCTGTGGATAAAACCTGCTCTCTGGTCATGTGATGTGATGTGATTAAATAACAGCAAGCAGAGATGTAGAGGAAATGTGCGGAAATGATTCAGAAAGTCTATTGAAAAATTATATAAAGTTTTCACTCTACAAAAAATATCAATTATTAGCTGAAAGCGGACAACCCCTTTAAATCACATACATTCCATGTTAACATTTCAGGAAACATCCAGCCGGTGGACGCCTGCACCTTCAGCACAGAGGACAAGCTCCTCCGGTTCGGCTTCTCGTCAATGTTTGGATTTGGAGGACGGAGTCTCGCCCTTGCAGAAAAGCATCGCTGGATGCCCTCTAGTCAGAGAAGAGACTTTGCAGTTATTAAAACCCTTGCAAGTCTAAAGTTGGTTTATTTTTCTATTATTGCATAGAGTAGTATTATTCACATTGATGAGTTCAGAGGTTAAATAGGACCATTCTCCACCTACAACTAAAACCTCCACTGGTTAATAGATGCGGCTTCCTTCATTCCCAAGCAATCATTCCTGTTAGTTTGGGAACCCAGAATGCTAATCAGGCTGTCATGGGGGCTGTTCCTCAGGAGGAGTAGACAGTCTGGGCCCACTCACCAGACAATAGAGAAAGCTCAATTAGCACATTGGATGCCAAAATTAACAGCACAGATTTCCTGGGAATGGAGTGGTTCAGCTATGCCAAAATTAGCATAATGACACATAGGGATTGGGATAAAATCTAGAGCCTATCGAGGGTCTGATTGGCCCCACCACTCTGATGAAAGTATTTACGATTCCGGCTCGGGTCTTCTTTAACATTAACACCTCAGAATCGCTTAGAAAAGAATTATAATTAGCAGACCGAAGCACGGCGACAAGATGCTGGGAGAGGGAGGTGACATCACGCGAGAGGCGTGAATAATTAGCAGCCCAGAGCTCAGGACATCTTGTCCCCGTGCTTCAGCCTGCTAATTATATTTCATGGGGGTGGGCTTAATATTCTTAATATTATAATAATATAGAATAACTTTTATATGCAGATTTAGACCCCCCTTTGGACTTGCAAGCTTAGATGGAGCAGAAATATTAATAAGTTAAGCTTTTGTGACCTTTGAATAGGTTACAGTAGTCTGCTAAACTGCTCCTGTTCTATAATATTCCGCCTGCAGATAGGATGCTATGAACACTCTGTTAAGCTGGTAAGATAGAACATAAACTACAGTCTACTCAGCTTCTCCTGCTCTATAACACATATGAGACTAAATATTAACATCTCCCCTTCCTCTGCCCTATATATAACATGCTGTCTGCACAGGGCAGGGCCGTGCACCAGTTTTCTGTTGGACTTTGCACGTTCTTCTTGGTGAAAACTGTTTGCACAGATATTTAAGAAGTGCCTGTGCCACATTTGTGTCACACGCAACCGTTTTGTGGCACGGTTTAATGCTACACACACCCCAAATTTCTGCACTGAAGGGGGCGTTCCAGTTCTCAGTAAGATTGTGCGTCACATTTATCATACAAAGTCTGACAAAAATGTTTTGCACATCCTGTGTTAAAGGTGCAGTAAAAAAAAAAGTGTCGCACTCTGTCGGGGCAGTACAGGGGGCACCAACAAACTGCATATAGTACAGACTTCACTGTTCTTAGTAAATGTGCTCCATAATCTGATTATCTCCTCTTAATATATGCAACCTACAGATAGGGAACTATGTACAATACACTCAGATCCTCTTGTTCTATAATATTGAGCTTGTAGAAACTATGTACACTTTGTTCATCTCATCCTTCTCTATCCCATTCTTCCTGCAGAAAGGACACTGTGTACATCCTGCTCAGCTCCTCCTGCTCTATAACATGCTGCCTGCAGATAGGACACTGAGTACATCCTGCTCAGCTCCTCCTGCTCTATAACATGCTGCCTGCAGATAGGACACTGTGTACAGTCTGCTCAGCTCCTCCTGCTCTATAATATGCTGCCTGCAGATAGGACACTGTGTACAATTTTCTCAGTTCCTCCTCTGATAATAGATGTATCTGTATACTCTTATTAGTAATAAGCTTGGATTTTTTGGATTTAATAATAATTTGTGTTTTCTTTTACAGACCGGATAGCTGTGAATTGTCATTTTTACCTATAAGCAGCCAGCAGTTACCCTTCCATCACAAGTAAGAGCACACACCTTGTATTAGAAGCAGCACAGACAGTATTTTGCGCCGCTGTTTACTGTACAAATATTTCTTTGGGCTCGGCTCCCATTTGCTTCAATAGTTTTCATCAGTTTTCCTAGATTTTGGCAGCAGGGATAGAGCAGCGTGCAGAGTTATTCTTACTGTCGGAAATGCAGGAAACCAGTTGAACCTTCAGAGTCAGTTTTCGATGGTTTACAGTTGTCACACATTGAACCCATCACAGTGTCAGAGCTACGACTATTAGTATCTTAATACCCTATGTGCCATTTGTACACGTTGTAAGTTCATATACAGGTTACAAGGAATTGAATACAGGCAGTCCCCGGGTTACGTACAAGATAGGGTCTGGAGGTTTGTTCTTAAGTTGAATTTGTATGTAAGTCGAAACTGTATATTTTATAATTGTAGATCCAGACGAAAAAATTTTGGCCCCAGTGACAATTGGAGTTTAAACATTTTTTGCTGTAATGGGACCAAGGATTATCAATAAAGCTTCATGACAGACACTTTACAGCTGATTATTGCAGTCTGGGACTATAGTAAAGCATTCAGAAAGATTCACCAGAGGTCAGAGGGGTCTGTCTGTAACTATGGGTTGTCTGTAAGTTGGGTGTCCTTAAGTAGGGGACCGCCTGTACTTCATTATTATATATAGTGCAAAAACCATCACACAGGAATGAAAACTAATGATCATATACGTTATAGAGATTTCATTCATTTCATCTTGATTGAGCGCTGACTTGCAGCTATGCCAAAATTAGCATAATGACACATAGGGATTGGGATAAAATGTAGAGCCTATTGAGGGTCTGACCCCACCAGAATCGCCTAGAAAAGAATTATAATTAGCAGACCAAAGCACGGCGACAAGATGCTGGGAGAGGGAGGTGACATCACGCGAGAGGCGCGAATAATTAGCAGCCCAGAGCTCAGGACATCTTGTCCCCGTGCTTCAGCCTGCTAATTATATCTCATGGGGGTGGGCTTAATATTCTTAATATTATAATAATATAGAATAACTTTTATATGCAGATTTAGACCCCCCTTTGGACTTGCAAGCTTAGATGGAGCAGAAATATTAATAAGTTAAGCTTTTGTGACCTTTGAATAGGTTACAGTAGTCTGCTAAACTGCTCCTGTAATAATATTCTGCCTGCAGATAGGATGCTATGAACACTCTGTTAAGCTGGTAAGATAGAACATAAACTACAGTCTACTCAGCTTCTCCTGCTCTATAACACATATGAGACTAAATATTAACATCTCCCCTTCCTCTGCCCTATATATAACATGCTGCCTACAGATAGGACACTGTGTACAATTTTCTCAGTTCCTCCTCTGATAATAGATGTATCTGTATACTCTTATTAGTAATAAGCTTCCAATTAAGGTTTTTTTGGATTTAATAATAATTTGTGTTTTCTTTTACAGACCGGATAACTGTGAATTGTCATTTTTACCTATAAGCAGCCAGCAGTTACCCTTCCATCACAAGTAAGAGCACTCACCTTGTATTAGAAGCAGCACAGACAGTATTTTGCGCCGCTGTTTACTGTGCAAATATTTCTTTGGGCTCGGCTCCCATTTGCTTCAATAGTTTTCATCAGCTTTCCTAGATTTTGGCAGCAGGGATAGAGCAGCGTGCAGAGTTATTCTTGCTGTCGGAAATGCAGGAAACCAGTTGAACCTTCAGAGTCAGTTTTCGATGGTTTACAGTTGTCACACATTGAACCCATCACATTTTTGCTGTAATGGGACCAAGGATTATCAATAAAGCTTCATTACAGACACTTTACAGCTGATTATGCAGCCTGGGACTATAGTAAAGCATTCAGAAAGGTTCACCAGAGGTCAGAGGGGTCTGTTTGTAACTATGGGTTGTCTGTAAGTCGGGTGTCCTTAAGTAGGGGACCGCCTGTACTTCATTATTATATATAGTGCAAAAACCATCACACAGGAATGAAAACTAATGATCATATACGTTATAGAGATTTCATTCATTTCATCTTGATTGAGCGCTGACTTGCCATATCATTCATCAGCGCACACTGATTACCTAACATTGTATATAGGTTATCTAACATTGTATATAGGTTATCTAACATTGTATATACGCTTGTAGCCAGATCTTTTTCAGATTTGTTACAGAGCAAATATTAATTTTCTTTCTATTAATATTCTTTTCTCCTAGAAGGAAACATGAGGATAGTTTGCCTGGTAAGTGTTATGTGCGTGTTTGTTAGTCTGTTTAATATGTCCACCTGTACCTTATCTATGAAAATTCGGGTCACATTTAGTGTATACAGTATTACCCCCAGTAACAAATCAGATTGTAGACTTCATTTTGTATTAAAGGGCTTTTCTCATTTTTATATATACTGGATGTGGGCACTAAGTGCGAACTGTCTCAGACTTTGTGACAATTTAAAAAAAAATTTAATATACAAAAAATAAATAAAAATCATTAGATGACATACATAAATTTTAATGGCCACTTATATCCCAATTGACAATATATTCTAGTGGTTTCTGAGACAAAAGTAGTCCAATTAGTTTTTTCTTATTAGTTAAAGTTAAATGTGTAGCAATTAAAGTCCTATTTTTTATCAAAGAAAAGATATTTAGTTCTACTAAACAATACAACTATACTTTTCTGCATAATAGAGACTAGCTACACTATTAACTTCAAACTAAGAAGAAACACTATTGGACATGTTCTCACGAACCCATACTAGGTAAATAATATTGTACAATTGGATATAAGTTCATAATATTTATGTATGCCATCTATGATTTTTATTTTATTTTTGAATGTTTTTTCATATTAAAATTTTATTGCTTTAAATTGAAACAAAGTCTAGACAGTTCACACTTAGTGCCCACATTCCAGTAATATAAAAACAGATTTGTTACAGAGCAAATATTAATTTTCTTTCTATTAATATTCTTTTCTCCTAGAAGGAAACATGAGGATAGTTTGCCTGGTAAGTGTTATGTGCGTGTTTGTTAGTCTGTTTAATATGTCCACCTGTACCTTATCTATGAAAATTCGGGTCACATTTAGTGTATACAGTATTACCCCCAGTAACAAATCAGATTGTAGACTTCATTTTGTATTAAAGGGCTTTTCTCATTTTTATATATACTGGATGTGGGCACTAAGTGCGAACTGTCTCAGACTTTGTTGCAATTTAAAAAATAAAATTTTAATATAAAAAAAAAATAAAAATCATTAGATGACATACAATAAATATTTTATTGCTTTAAATTGCAACAAAGTCTAGACAGTCACACTTAATTGCCCCCATCCTGATTAGTATAATTCTGTTTATCAATTGTGTTTTTCTTCTTTGTGTAAAGATTATGTGGTCGCACGTTGTAGATCATAGAAATTACAGGTTGATAAGTCTCCTCTCAAATACTTTTTCTGTTTTCCTCACCATTGACGTAAAGAATACCACCCAGACCCAATCACCACCCCCCATATAAACCGTATAAAGCTTTTCAGTCATACTAGATTTCCTGTTTGCGAGTGAATCTAGTTCCGTTTTTATTTCACTGTAATAATTCTTCTATGTGGCACGGGGCAGGTAAACAATTCTTTGCTGCCAGCTGCCCTCCTTTATAAAATAACTAGACACCGCACCTCTTGTAACGAAGACATAGAGAGAAGAAATCGGGCAACAGTAGATACAGCTCCGCCCCTGAGGCCCTGACATGCTCCATATTCATAAAGATAAAATTAAAACAAACTGGAAACCACAGAATAGTGTTGGAATCTTAATTCATATCTACGTATGCAGATTTTTCCTTGTTGCATTATTTGGGTGCTGGATATCACTCCCATACGGTGTTTGTCCAGGTTTAGAAAAAATCTTATATACACTCACACTGCGTCCACTTTATTAGGTAACACGCTGTCCAACATGCTTCGTTTAACACTTGATTTCTAATCAGACCATCACATTGCGCAACTCAGTGCATTAGGCATGTAGACATGGTCAAGCAAGACCATCTCCGCAGTTCCACCGGGCACAGTATGGAAGAAAAGTTGATTTGAGTGCTTTGAACTGCATGGTATGTTAGTGTCCAGAAGGGATGGTCTGAGTATTTCAGAACGCTGATCTCTGGTATTTTCACGATCACACCATCTCTAGGTTTACAAGATGGTCCCAAAAAGAGAAAACATCCAGTGAGCGGGCAGTTCTGTGTGCGAAAATGCCTTGATGCCCAGAGGTCAGAGAAATGGGCGACTGGTTCGCTGATAGAAAGGCACATTTACTCAATCGCCACCTCTTACTACCAAGGTAGGCCAGAAGAGCATCTCTGAACGCACAGCAACGTCGAACTTGAGGAATATTAGCTACGCACAGAAGACCACACCAGGTTGCCACTCCTTTCAGCTCATAACATAGGAAACTGAGGCTACATTTGCACAACGCATCGAATTGTACAAGTAGAAGATTGGAAAAATGTTGCCTGCCTGCTCTGGTTAGTCTTGATTTCTGCTGCGACATTCGGATTGTAGGGGTTCAAATTTTGGAGTCAACCACCTTGAATCAATGATCTATCCTTCCTTGTAATCATCGGTTCAGCAGGTGGTGGTAGGTGTCATGTGTGGGTAATATTTTCTTTGGCACTCTTGTGGCCCCTTGGTACCAATGGAGCATCGTTTGCAACGCCACAGCCTACCACCTGGGAGTATTGTTGGCTTTTTCCTGACCTGTCCATACCCTTTAATATTAGCAAAATGTCCCGGATCATCTGAATGGCGACTGTCAGCGGATATGCGTCCATGTCTAAAGCTGGAATCCCTCTCAGACTGGTCTTCTTGAACACTGAATGAGTCACTGGACTCAAATGGCCTCCACATCCAACTTCTCATCCAATAGAGGCATCTTTGGGATGTGGTGCACGGAGGATTCGCATCATGGATGTGCAGACCGACAATCTCAGGCAACTGTGTGGATGCCCATCAGTCATATGGACCAAAATCTCTGAGAAATGCTTCCCAGCACCTTGCTGTAGCTATGACCACAAAGAATTGAGGCGGTCTGAAGGCAAAGGGGTCCAACCCGTTACTAGCATGTGTACCTAATAAAGTGGCAGGTGAGTTATCATATATGAGATATATATACATAGCTGATCTGCAGATTTACACATGGGATTTTGGAACTTAAAAAAAATGGGGAACCAAAATTAGGACGCTTCAAACAGGAATCAGATGACGTTTGTGGTAAAACCCTTTTAAACACAATAATTTGATGTGATTGGCTGCTGTTTTAATACAGACTTGCTTTTGATACATTCTCTATTCATTTCTTCCTTTTGTTTTTCCACTCTTTCAGAGGACAAGGATGAGTGGAAAGCACATTGAGGGGTGAGCTACTGATGTCGTATTAATGGCCATCCCCTGCCTGTTGCTCCAGGCCCCAGTGGCAGGCCTCGCACCTAACCCAAGTCAGTAGAAGTTAACACCGTCCCCTGAGCCCCACACCAACCCGCTTAATTTAAACTTTTTTGAAAACGTTCTGCTTATTGGCTCAAAAGGATTGCGGCATTCTCCCAAGATAGGTTGCCCGTCAGTCTAAAGTTAGAGAGACATTATAGGATCTATGCTAAAGTAGGGGATCAAGTATTCGAGCTAGTTCATTTATAGAATTACTGCTATCGTACTACTATAACAGCAGGCCGGGTTCCAGCCCAGCTTACCAGCACTGGTGTGTAACTGAGAATCAGCGGCGATTGACGGTCGCTCCATCCCAACCATCATTGGGAAAAATGGTTTATGTGTTTCATATTATTGAAAATTCTTGCTTATAATACAATCTTTATTTTATTTCTTTAGCGATCACACCACTATTCCCTACCCTTACAATATGATAAAAACCAAATATTGCAGTCTTTTTGTTGGTTGCGTGGCTATAATTAAGAGCACAATAAAAAAACCCCTTACAAACGTTTTGACATACAAGATACCCCATTGAATGGTAACACACGTTTAATCCCATGTAAACGATTTTCCATGTCTGTGGGTCAGATTACTTACCGGTCGATTCGCGATCCGCGGGGCGGGTTCATCCGACGATGAACCGATATTCGTGTCCGCCGGATTCCTAATGGGTCCCATGGCGACCCGATATCCACTAGGTTCGCTGCTGCCGTCGAGGTCCGCTGTAGTTTCCCCGGATTCACTTCTATTCGTGTTTCAGTGGTAATTGCGGGCCTTCTTTATTGTCCCCTTACTTCATAGTATCTAACAGAGGTGCCCCTAACATTACAAGTAGTTGGGGCTCATTACACCGACCACTTTTTTGAAACATGCTTCATCCACTATTGCCAGGACAAGCTCCCTGTGTATAATTTAAGCGCGTATCTACGATATTTCCTGCGGTGTGGGACAATTTTATGCCCTTTTGGCCTCCTCCATTCGCTTCTGCGCCCTTCTGCTGCGCACCTCTTTGGTGCAGTCAGGACGGGACATTGAGGCAATTGGGGGGGACGATGCTACGTTATTGCCTACACTTCGGGCCTCCACTGAACATGACGTTCTGTGGAGGGCATCCCATAGGACAGTTCATACTGTGGGAACCACCCCTGAACCTTCATCAGCTATTAATAGCTTCTACCCTTTCCATGTCTCCTCCTCACTATTTTCATAGGGAGGAGAATGAGATGAGAATGTTTTCACGTATGAGCTTACATTGGAGATATTTCCCAGGCCTTGCTGTAAGGACACATCGGACTATCCTTTACAACATAGGTAAACAACTAGTTATCCCATCCCTGTCAAATATCTAAAAGTCTTTTATCATTCGACCTGTGACCTTAATACGTAACGTGAATTTATTATCTTCTCTCTTTAGATTAATGAGTGTCGACAATGGAGCTATCATTGTACGAATACCTCCAACCAGAGTTTGTGAAGCACTTGAAGCTTTACGCTACTAAAAAATCAGGTAGCGGAGTATTGGTTTAATACCGGGCAAGATTAATACCAGTGGACCTCTTAAAAGTCTTAACTGCCCTAGTCCCATCGGGATCATTAGCCTTTGTGACAGATTTGGAGTTTCCAATCATTTTATTCCGCTAATCCATGGTAATCCCCCCCTCCCTACTATTTAGAGTACTGCTGAGAGTGTAGACAGGAAGCTATAGTTCCTATATAGGAGCGTCTGCTGTACCTTACCAGAGCTTTCAGCAAGAAGGTGCATGTAGTAGAATGACATGCAACTCCTATTATTTCTATATCCTAAATAATGATGTTTTTTCATAAATTACAATCTGGAGTCTGTAACACTAACTGGGTTCTTCCATTTTAGTGATCCGCGTACATTTCAGAACGAGGTTACAATCCTCAATATAGTGTATTCCTGTTATGGCTAATTACTACGTGCCGTGGTTTCTTTGTTAATCACAGATGTCAAGAGGTAGAGATTTCAGGCAATTACACAACAAGATGCAGGAGATCCCTGCTTCCCTCAGAACTCAGGAGTCCATCTTCTCCGGTACTGTAGTTCGTCTGTCAATCCGCCCACTGCAGTCGGATCACGAGCTGCCCTCAGGTCAGCTGAAAAACCCTTAACTTCACTCATCCTCTAAACAATGGCTACTTGATGAATGGAGTGGAAGGGAGCATTTAGCATTCCTCAGTGTAATGAATTTGGTGGGGTTTTAAGTTTTTTCTGTTTCAACAATCGATGGGGGTCCCGGCAGTCCACCCTCCATTGAAATAATCCAAAAACAATCTTCTAGTTGTATAAGAATGAACATTTTTTCTTCCCTAGTTTTACTTTTCTCTTTTGTGCAACCCACTTCTGTTAAAAAAGTAAATACTCCTGTCCCCAAAACCCTAAAATGGCAATTGCTTCTATGACATAAACGGCTTATTGCAGACTTCACCCATGGAACATTGATGTGTATTTACTGTAAGCGCTCTTCTGAATTCATGTTCGGTGAGTGATGACTTGTGTGGTCCCCACTATATTTTCCCCTTTTCCAGCACGCATGACTTTGTCTCCACTTTTTAAGGCTGTAAGCTGTAAGGACAACATATAAGAAACATGAATGCACGCCATCAGTGCCTTGCTGTGACATTGATCAACATCACTTCCTGTTAGCAAACTTTATCTTTTACTTCCTGATAGCTACTGGTGTGGACCGGGGACATATATACAGGTGGTGAATGTTTTTTCTTCTGACTTGACACAATTCCCCTTCCCAGACTATAAATTCCCCTAAAATCTCATCCCTTTCAGCAGAGATACCTGCATCCGTAGAAAGTATGTAAACCCGACAGCCCTTTTAGTTAGATCCTACCAGTATATTTCCGCAGATTAATTACATGTTCTTTATTATTTTCCAGCTTCCATCCTTAGCTCATAATCTTTCGGTAGTAACACGAGGAATGGATGAGGCAAAGCTACATGCAAACTGTCTTAGCCGAAAAAAGCCTTATCCTGATTTATACAAATTTAACGTCTTAATTGTTGTGGTAGCGAGACTTAGAATGACAAGTTCAATAGAACTATCATCCACAATTAGACCATTCATCGACACTGTAAGACATAGTCCAACAGTCTCCACAATAAAACAAATTGAAACAAAGCTATTTACAATATATTTTTATAGAAATTTGTAACCTCACTGTATTTTGTAGTAGCCTTTTAAAAAAATGTGCAATAAATGAAGTTTCGTAAAGTCAGTTTTCATGTTCATCTAATGTCAGTTCTTATAGTTTTCTCTCCAACCTTTCCAATTCATTCACCTTTTCCCGGGGACATTAACCTATGCCTTGCACTAAAGTCCACCGTTTTATGAATTAAGAGGGAATCTACCACTCTATAAGTAATGGACATCCTTTTTTTTTTTAGCTAAAAAACCCCCAGGTCTCTGCTTCACACCATAAAAATCAACTTTTTACTCTTTTACACTGGCAGCTTGCCAGACCAGCAGCGGTCAAGAGGTGGTTCTTTAACCCCTCCGAAACACAACCCCCCCCACTCACTACAGCTAACCCCTCCCCTCGATCCCAATATCATCTTTCTTCTTGCCGGAGCTGGAAAGGATGGATACGAAGGTGCAGGAGTAGCTGGAGTTAGATAGGGGTGGTTAATCGTGGGCAAGAATCACCCCCCCCTCTATTCTCTGCTGGGTTCTGGTTTGCCACGGTAAGAGTATAAGTTATTTTTATGGTGGATAGAGAGATCCTGTTTTTTTTTTTTAGCTAAAACGATGACCTACTTTATAAGTGCTATATTAGCTCCAATAGTCAGAATGGTGGAGACAGTTTTCCTTTAAGGACTCTCCAATGTTTTTTAGTCTAGTGCTTGTCTTATAATGTTCTGTGATACCCATTTAAAATTACACAAAGTTTCCTGTACATTTATCAGGTAGAAATAAAAAGTGTGAATATTTTGGCCAGATTTTTTTCACCTGTTATATGTTACATCATGACACCAAATATTTTGATTCCGTGAACTAGAGACCCCTTAAAGGCTACGAAATGGCATTGTAATGGGAACCTGTCAGCATAATGTAGTGTAATCTGCAGAGCAGCTGTTATGGAGCTCAAGAAGGCGTGAAATTGAATGAATACATCTTTGTATATTAAGAACTCAGGTTTTTTGATTTCTATCTTTGTTCTTCTTACTATACCTCCATATATAAGAGGTCAAACTCTCCTCTCTCTCTCCCCGCAGGTCTCTTCATGACATCGTAAGAAGTGTATGATAACAGCCATTGCCAGATTATTCTAGATGGTCATTTACTCTAATGTGTATGGGTTATTCAATCCTAGAGGCCGGTCCAAAGTAGTCATATGACGCGATCCTCGTCTACTCATAATCCCTGGAGACCAAACACTGATTCCTGACCTCCCCCAAAATAAACTAGGTCCCGCCTTCTTAGCATATAAGGAAAATTGGAAAATCATACCTGAAGTCTTTTTCCTTTTCCCTATTTCCTACTGTCACTTCAACTACCCTTGCCTCTATAATCATGCTGCTGTTGTCCATTTTACAGAACACTAAATTGATTGTCATTACAATGTCTTCTTAGGTCGTACGCGGGTCTCTGTTTGATGTCAATGCATACAAATATATTAACATCAGAAACTTATAGTCAACCAAAACAGAAACAAAGAATTATTTATGTATTCAGCTGTGTTCATGTAATGTCTCGTGTGCAAAGAGGCATCTCAACGCCTACCAATAAATCATATTCTATCTACTCATGCATAACTGTTCAAGGTCTGGTCAACGCAGATAGCTGTTGCTCCCCCAATCGTGCCAATAAAACTTTACAGGTTTTCAGGACGAATTGCTCTCCATTTATTTTGCAGTAAAATGTGACAGAAATAATGTAGTTTGGGTTATTTGTTTTGTAATGTACTATAAAATAAACACAAGTTATTATCAGATTATTTGTCACCCGAAACTGAGAAATTAAACCTGTACACGAACGTCCATAAGGATAAAGTACGAGTAACACCAAATAAAAGGAATTAGAATTATGCCATATTTACTTGTTCTGTCCCCGTGATAGTGGGACCGTCAGTTTTCCCGAGAAGTGAAGATGATCCTACAAATCTATTAAAAACACCAACCCATACGACGAATACAAACCCACCTGGTCCATCCGCTCCGGTCATCATATAAGGTCCATGTCCTTTCTCCCATTAACAATTAATTCTGGGAACATAATCTTTGCAACATTTTTTGCTGGGGATGGAACCACGAAAAGTGTGAACGTATGCAAGCGCCAAAGAAAATGTGTTTCTCAAACCACGCTATCAGTGTTTCCATGGACATCTAAATTTTCTTGAAATGTCTAAACCATTGGAACGAGGGTTTGGATTAATATTATGTGGTTAAGAGTGAAATACTTCTATATGTACCAGAGTTTTGGTGGAAATTTAGTACAAATTCAATTCGGCTTCATGTCCATAGAGCAACTATCCCAACCTACTAATCCATAGTATCCTAGTATACCCTATCTTTATTGGAGTGACCAGTGGGTTACTATGCAGCACTGAATCACATCGGTCAAAGCCAAAAAGGTGAATGCTAGAAACACGCCACCTCATCAGCACGTAAGCCTGACCTTCTAAATCGTAGTTCATCATAACGCGGTAGGTCCTGCCCACATTTACTGTCAACAGTTGCCAACTAATGCTGATACAAATTGAAATGTGTTCCTACTATCCGTAGGTTTTTTTGGCTACAAAGTCGCTTTTCAGCTGAACTGAAAGCATGTTGCTATAGGATACCCTCGTTCACCGCAGAGGTCAGACCATTGATCACCTTGTCCAGTGATAACAGATCTCATCTTCATTGAATTCCCATGTAAACCGGCAAATTGGCAATAAGCCCTAACCTGGGGTTTCATTTGCAATTTCTTCTATAATTCTAAATGTTCACTGTTCCGGAAAAGTCCTTGGTTGATCAATATTCAATGACGAAGAATCGTGAACATTCCTACGGGAACATCATTAAAATACCAAGTCTTTAGGCGTGCCTAACTAACGAGTTTCTTGATAAGTTCTAGATTAAATATCTGAAAAAATTCATTACTCTTCTGTAATTAAATAACTCATTTCTTTCCTTGTGGTTTTTCCATATTTATAATTGAATATGTAAAAATCTATAGTTCAAAATAATTTTATTTCTATCTTTTTCCTCTTGGGTAGGAAGCTCCAACTTTCTTTTCATTTTCGTCTGTGTCCAAGTGATCTTTCGTTCTCATTGAAGAATGCCCATCTAGGGAAACACAATGATACAACGTATTAGTTTTTGTCTGACCCAATGAGAAATCTATTTAAGGCTGTATCCTGTATCATATGATGGATACATTTCATGATTAGATTCTTCTTTAAATTATCCAATCCTTGATAAAAGTTCTACTCGTGTGAACACATGCTTATGTTACAAATCTGTCACCAAGATATCGGAAGGTGATGGTGTCCTTCAGGGCGACAAAGCGGAAAAGTCGAGTTTAGTTTTTTCCTTTGGTAACTGGATTTTATTTGGTTTATAAACTAGTGTTCACAGGGGGGGTTTCTAAATAAGGATGTGCTTGTGGCTCCCAACTGCACCCCTGGCTGTGTTTTGAGCTCACTTCGCAATGGAAACCATGGCCAGAATTCTGTACAGATATAAACTGTATTTACAGCTTAGGTCCCGCCATATCAGCAGTAGCCACTCTTTTTTACTGAACGATGCGGGAATCTCAGTCTAACTAGCTTATCTTTACGGATCTAATCTTTGAGAGGGCTTGTCTCGAGGTAAAGACTTCAAAGTATGATCAGTGGGAACATAACCTAGACTAGTACTAATTCGTATTCATACTATGTAGTGGCCTGCATGCCTAAACCACATTCATACATATTACCTTCCCCTTTAGTTGCTCGATCACGCAAGCATTAATGGAATGTTTCCGTGCTGTTGGTATCATAGCCCACATTTAACAAAAATCTGTGATGCACTATGTGCAGTTTTGCCTATAGGGATTGTGCAGAAGGCGCGAAGACCGAGTTATTCGTCGCCAATTGTGTGCAGATGATTCTTTATTGAACCTGGTGCTCCCGCACTGCTCCGACGTGGTGCACTACGAAAATTTTTTTTGCTATCTTTTAGTCAGAAATATTGGGGGCAACATTTACTTACACCATCCCATTCGCGCTCCCGCTGTGGCTTGGTGTCCCTACTAGGGATCCGGGACTTTTAATATAAAAAAAAAATAAAAATCATTAGATGACATACAATAAATTTTATGCACTTATATCCAATTGTACAATATTATTCTAGATGGTTTCTGAGAAAATGTCCAATAGTGTTTCTTCTTAGTTTTGATGAGATGTATGTATGAATTCATATTCATTAAGACCAGGAGGAACCCAAATTGGGGTGTCCTATCAGGGTGGGAATGTGAGAGTTTTATGTGATCCTATTGGGTTGTTTCAGTTAGTTCTCTTCTCAAGGGGGACCGGTCAGTATATTGGAGAGGAGCCAAATTCAGGAAGTTACGAGCTTGTGAGCAAATCAGAGACACAGGGTTGTTCTCAGAATATGAGATTGTCCTCCCTGCGTGTAGGATGTTATAAAGTGGGGATGTAAAGTGAGTTCTGTGATATGTACGTTTATATGATTCGGAGCAGGAGTTCTAGAAGTCAAATTGACTTCTAGGGCAAGATTTCTCAATAAATACTGATAGGACTCCACAGAGAGACAGTATGAGTCCTGATTATCCCACCCACACACAGTGATTGACTGTGAGAGTCCTGATTATCCCACCCACACACAGTGATTGACAGTGAGAGTCCTGATTAACCCACC